>JAUCMX010000015.1:22492939-22572939 GCA_033459395.1 Hemibagrus guttatus | reverse complement strand
ACAAACAAACAAACAAACAAAATAAAGAAAGAAAGAAAATAAATAAAGAAAATAAAGGAAGGAAGGACCACAGCAAGGACGAAAGAAGGGGAAGAAGGGATTCTGTAATAGCCAAAAAGTGAAGAAAGAAAGAAAGAAACAAAGAAAGAAAAAAAGAAAGAAAGAAAGAAAGAAAGAAAGAAAGAAAGAAAGAAAGAAAGAAAGAAAGAAAGAAAGAAAGAAACAAACAAACAAACAAACAAACAAACAAACAAACAAAATAAAAAAAGAAAATAAATAAAGAAAATAAAGGAAGGAAGGAAGGAGCACAGCAAGGATGAAAGAAGGGGAAGAAGGGATTCTGTAATAGCCAAAAAGTGAAGAAAGAAAGAAAGAAAGAAAGAAAGAAAGAAAGAAAGAAACAAACAAACAAACAAACAAACAAACAAACAAACAAACAAACAAACTAACTAACAAACAAACAAACAAACAAACAAACAAAAGAAAGAAAGAAATAAAATAAAGGAAGGAAGGACCACAGCAAGGAAAAAAGATGAAAGAAAGGATTATGTCAGTCAAAAATTGAAGAAAGAAAGAAAGAAAGAAAGAAAGAAAGAAAGAAAGAAAGAAAGAAAGAAAGAAAGAAAGAAAGAAAGAAAGAATAAAGAAGGGATTCTGTAATAGTCAAGAAGTGAGCTGAAAGGTAGAAAGCTAATACTTTTCTTTAGCAGTCGTGGCGTCTTTGATGTTTATTTTGTCGGATTAATTTGTTTTTATATAAATACATCAGCTGGCTTTTTAACACGTTAGGACTTGATAGCGTGAAATTAAAAAAAAAAGAGAGAAAGAAAGAAAGAGACGTAGACACGGCTTGGCAAAAAGTGGAGCTAGTTTGAAATGCCAGGCGCAGGAGATCAGACGGAGGAAGCCGGGATGGAGGGAAGTGGGTGGGATTGCATGATGGGATCGTCTGGCAGTGTTGTGCGTTGCCGTGGTGACAACTCGTTTATTTTAAACCGTCCACACGTCAGTGTGTGCTACAGCTGGAGGTGTGAGGAGGTTGTGAAGTGATTTGCGTTGAGGTGTTTACTCATTATCACCACGTCAGGAAATCGCACGCTGACCTTCAATTAACTCCGGATTTAAATATTTATTTCCAGTTTTATTTAGATTCACAGACTGTAAGTGTTTTACTGTAAAAACCACAGAGATGTTTACCTGAAGGAACATTGCCTTGTTTTTCTACACGACTTTTAATACTTTAAATTAATAATAAATAAATAAATAAATAAATAAATAAATAAATAAATAAATAAATAAATAAATGACGGAAGGTCCAAAGAAGGAGAAGAAAAGATTCTAAAGATTCTGTTACATACAAACTGATGAAGAGGAAGAAGAAAAGGAAAAAAGAAACAGAAGGTCCAAAGCAAGGAGAAGAGAATTGGAAGAAAGGATTCTAAGGATTCTGTGATAGACAAACTGTGAAAAGAAGAAGAAGAAGAAGAAGAAGAAGAAAGAAAGAAAGAAAGAAAGAAAGAAAGAAAGAAAGAAAGAAAGAAAGAAAGAAAGAAAGAAAAAAGAAAAAAAGAAAGAAAATAAAAGAACGATGGGCCTCAGCAAAGAAAAAAGAAGAAAAAATGATTGTGTAATAGTCAAAAACTGAAAAAGTAGAAAGAAAGAAAGAAAGAAAGAAAGAAAGAAAGAAAGAAAGAAAGAAAGAAAGAAAGAAAGAAAGAAAGAAAGGAGAAGAGAACAGGAAGAAAGGATTCTAAGGATTCTGTGATAGACAAACTGTGAAAAGAAGAAGAAGAAGAAAAGAAGAAGAAGAAAGAAAGAAAGAAAGAAAGAAAGAAAGAAAGAAAGAAAGAAAGAAAGAAAGAAAGAAAGGAGAAGAGAACGGGAAGAAAGGATTCTAAGGATTCTGTGATAGACAAACTGTGAAAAGAAGAAGAAGAAGAAGAAGAAGAAAGAAAGAAAGAAAGAAAGAAAGAAAGAAAGAAAGAAAGGAGAAGAGAACGGGAAGAAAGGATTCTAAGGATTCTGTGATAGACAAACTGTGAAAAGAAGAAGAAGAAGAAGAAGAAGAAGAAAGAAAGAAAGAAAGAAAGAAAGAAAGAAAGAAAGAAAGAAAGAAAGAAAGAAAGAAAGAAAGGAGAAGAGAACGGGAAGAAAGGATTCTAAGGATTCTGTGATAGACAAACTGTGAAAAGAAGAAGAAGAAGAAGAAGAAGAAAGAAAGAAAGAAAGAAAGAAAGAAAGAGAAAGAAAGAAAGAAAGAAAGAAAGAAAGAAAGAAAGAAAGAAAGAAAGAAAGAAAGGAGAAGAGAACGGGAAGAAAGGATTCTAAGGATTCTGTGATAGACAAACTGTGAAAAGAAGAAGAAGAAGAAGAAGAAGAAGAAAGAAAGAAAGAAAGAAAGAAAGAAAGAAAGAAAGAAAGAAAGAAAGAAAGAAAGAAAGAAGGAAAGAAAGAAAGAAAGAAAAAATAAAATGTTATTTGTTTATTTGTTTGTTTGTGCTTCATGTGCTAAAGAGACTCAGATCTTTACACGCTGTTTATTTTTTGGATGCAGTCCATTCGGAGTAAAACAGATGAGTTTGGACTAACAGCGTTCCTCACACATCACTCGTTTATTTGCGGAGCCGTGCTCCAGTCCTCGTTACAGCTCCATCTGTAAAAGGGAATCTATAAAAGCAGAGAGGAAATGAAATCTAAAGATGAAATCTGATGATGCGGCACACAGTTGACCCAGCGAGTGGATTACTCACCGCTAAAATAATCGTCTCTCTGCGTGAAGCTCAGCCGTTAAACCTGAGATCTTCATCCATCACATCACGTCTCCTCCTGAGCCCCGGATTATTAAACACAAAACTCTCCTCCGTTCCTCCTCACTTCCTCTCATTACACCAGCCGCACTACAGCGCTCACTTCCTGCTAAAAATAGACAGAAGAAAAGGTGGAGCACTTTTTTAAGAGCCCATGCAGTTCTCTGCACTTGAATTCCTGTAAGAAAGAAAGAAAGAAAGAAAGAAAGAAAGAAAGAAAGAAAGAAAGAAAGAAAGAAAGAAAGAAAGAAACAAAAAAAAACAAATAAACAAACAATAAACAAACAATAAACAAATAAAATGAAGGAAGGACCACAGCAGTAATTGTTAGAAACTAAAGCAAGCAAGCAAGAAAGAAAGAAAAAGAAAGCAAGAAAGAAAGAAAGAAAGAAAGAAAGAAAGAAAGAAAGAAAGAAAGAAAGAAAGAAAGACAGACAGCAGGAAGGAAGGATTCTGTAATCGTGACTGTGGAATGATATAAATTTGCTTGTTGTTGTTTTTTTTTTTTCTCCAGTCAGATGATGATGTCACAGTGATTCCGGGTTGCCAGATTTCTGCATTTCGTGTTGTTTTGGAGTGAAAGAGGAAATGAACAGTAGCTCTTGATCTGAAGAGTGCTGAGCTGGAGGGGGGGGGTGGAGTCTCAGGGTTTGGAGTCTCAGGGGGTGGAGTCTCAGTTTATTCTCCAGTCGTTTTGGCACCTCCCAGGCTTCAAATTCCACAGAGATGTGAGGAGAGTGTGCACAGTCAGGCCTGTTTGTTTGTTTGTTTTTTGTGAAAGATAGATAGATAGATAGATAGATAGATAGATAGATAGATAGATAGATAGATAGATAGATAGATAGATAGATAGATAGATAGATAGATAGATGTGTATGTGTATGTGTGTATGTATGAACGTGTGTGTGTGTGTGTGTGTGTGTGTGTGTGTGTGTGTTTATATGTGTGCATATATGTATATGTGTCAGTGTGTTTTTGTATGAACATATATATATGTGTGTGTGTGTGTGTGTGTGTGTGTGTGTGCGCGTATGTTTATATGTGTGTATGTATGAACGTATATCTGTTTGTGGGTGTGTCTGTGTGTTTATCTATACACTCCTGAACAAAATCTTAAGAGCAGGGAAAATATTACAAGTATTGACACTTCGCACTGGTGGATTATAACCAGGTTGTAAGAACTGCTTCAAAATGTCAAAAGAAGAAAAAGGAGCAAGAGACAAAAAACAGAGATTGGCAATTTATTGAAAACTGCATTTAAACTCAAACTGGCTGTTCATCAGCTGATCAAAAGTTTAAGACCATAGCCCCAAAATACCCACAACAGAGCTAAAAGTGTCAAAGACTCAGTAGTGAGTAGCCCCACCGTCCTTGTTGATAACTTCAAACACGTGTTTCGGCATGCTTGATGCAACTGTTTCTAGGAGGCTGGTGGGAATGTTGCTCCATGTGGTGAAGATGGCTTCACGAAGGGCATCCACAGTCTGGAACTGACGTCCGTTTTTGCCGTCCATCCCCAAACATTCTCAAGGGGATTTAGATCATGGTACACGCAGGATGGTCCAGAAGTGCAACGTTATTGTCCTGAAAGAAGTCCTTCGTCTGGCGGGCGTTGTGGACTGCAGCGTTGTCCTGTTGAAAGACCCAGTCGTTACCACACAGACAAGGAAGGTCAAGAAGGATGTCTGCTGCAACATGTCCACGTAGCCAGCCGCCGTTTGACGCCCCTGCACAACCTGAAGCTCCATTTTCCCATTGAAGGAAAAAGCACCCCAGATCATGATGGAGACTCCTCCACTGTGCCGCGTAGAAAACATCTCCAGTGGGATCTCCTTGTCATGCCGGTATCGTAGGAAGTCATCAGGACCATCCAGGTTAAATTTTTAACAAACCTTTCTTCCATCTCTCAGTGTCCCATGTTTAGTGCTCCCTTGCAAATTCCAAATGGGTAAGTTTGTGGTGTGGGAGGAGATGTGGCTTTCAAAGACATTTTTCGTTCTTTAAGCCCTTCTCTCGCAGATGCCGTCTTATAGTTATTGGGCTGCAGTCAGCATCAGTAAGGGCCTTAATTTGGGTCAAGGATCGGCCTGTGTCTTCACGGACGACCCGTCGGATCCTCCAGCTCAGTGCAGGTGAAGTTTTTTTGGGTGTACCACTTGATTTTTTTTTTCCCATAACTCTCAGGATCTTTTAAGAAATTTCAAATGACTTACCGCGTCCAATCTCGGCAGCAATGGCGCGTTGCGAGGGCCCTTGCTTGTGCAGCTCAACAATCCTGCCATGTTCAAAAACAGAAAGCCTTTTTGCTTTAGCCATCAGGAGATCATGACAGTGTGATTGTCTGAAGAACAATGACATTAAATGATGTTAAATTTTGCACAGATTTTAACTTGTAATGGTCTTAAACTTTTGATCAGCTGATGAACAGCCAGTTTGAGTTTAAATGCAGTTTTCAATAAATTGCCAATCTCTGTTTTTTGTCTCTTGCTCCTTTTTCTTCTTTTGACATTTTGAAGCAGTTCTTACAACCTGGTTATAATCCACCAGTGCGAAGTGTCAATACTTGTAATATTTTCCCTGCTCTTAGGATTTTGTTCAGGAGTGTATGTGTTTGTGTGTGTGTATGTGTTTGTGTGTGTGTGTGTGTGTGTGTGTGTGCATGTTTATATGTGTGTATGTGTGTTTGTATATATGTATATGTGTTTATGTGTGTGTGTTTATGTGTGTGTGTTTATGTGTGTACATGTGTGTATGTGTGTGTGCATGAGTTCATGTGTGTGTTTGTGTGTGTGTATATTTATGTGTGTGTGTGTGTGTGTGTGTGTGTATATTCATGTGTGTGTGTGTGTGTGTGTGTGTGTGTGTGTGTGTGTGTGTGTGTTCAGTGACTCCACTAGGAGGCTCCTGTAGAGATCTTCTGCCTCCTAATGAATGTGTCGGTTTGTTTTCCTATAAAGAAAAGCCCCGACTGTTTCATCATGACAAGGAGGCTCATTTTTAATTCCAGGCACTAAATGTAGGGCTTAGCCATCGCACTGGCACCGATACACACACACACACACACACACACACACACTCACACACACACACACACACACACACACAGCAATTAGCACAGTGTTTCCTAAAAACAGGCAAGAAAGCAGCCCTGAGATAAGATAAGTGACCAACTCTAATCCCTCCCTTTTATTTACTTCTACTGTATTTTAGTCAAGAGCAGGATTATCAGATTAGCAGGTTCGTGTGTGTGTGTGTGTGTGTGTGTGTGTGTGTGTGTGTGTGTGTGTGTGTGTGCGTGCGTGTGTGTGTGTGTTTGTACATTAATTATTAATGCTTCATGTCTGTATAGATAGAGGACTGATTCATTACTGTGCAGAAAGTAAGCATTAGAAGATCGTTGAATTGTGGACAGAACATGAAGTAGCATTATTCAGAAAAGAAGCAATGATAATTACCGTTACACCACCACCATCGCCACCACCATCACCATGAGCAGCACCACTAACAACACCACGACCACCATCCCCACCACCACTAGCAGCACCACCACCACCATCACCATTCTGTGGAGCGTGTTTCTGTGGAGCTTCTGCTATACACCTCGCTGTCCCTCTACTGTAGCTGTTCCAATAGAAATGACAACATAACTGTCAAAGAAAATGAATCAACACCTTGTGAGTGATCAGACTCTGAGCTGTATAAATGAATCAGGATGTAAAAAGACACAGCAGGCTTGAAGCTAATGTCAGGAGCTTTTCTCAGAAATCTCATTCATCAGCTCTCTTACAAATAAGTCAAGTGAAACACCAAAGCTTTCAGACCGAAAGCAGATCAAAGACCAAGAAGGCAAGTGTTTGAGCGAGCTCACCCCAGGGTCCTGTCCATTTGTATAGCATGACACAGGACCAAATGGAAGCTGGTGAGCCCCCAAGCCCGACTGCACACACCAGTAGGTTTGAAACACAGCCTGTCAGTCATTCAGTGCAGCAGGATTATGAGGTGATGTTCTCGCCTCCAGCAGCTTCCACAAAAGGTCACGCTCCATGATCGGAGGCATTCGGCTAAGAGCGGAATCAAATCATTTGTATTTGTGGCGATGTCGGTGGATTCTACTGGTACAGGCAGAGTCTTCTATCTCATAGCACAAAAACATGAGCTGATAATCATTGAGTCGGTACAGAAGCTGAATCTTGTTTGGAAATAAATCCCGGGTGTATAAAATGGCTGCAGATATTAAGGCGTGTTAAATCAACAATGCTACTGTATGTTGTGATGAAACAAAGCAGCTATACACATTCCCTCATCTGTCTTTAATATTAATAAGTAGAGAGGGGGGGGGCATGAAGCCTTTATTATTGCCACACATACATTACAGCACAGTGAAATTCTTTTCTCCGCATATCCTAGCTGAGGAAGTTGGGGTCAGAGCTCAGGGGCAGCTATGATACAGCGCTCCTGGAGCAGAGAGGGTTAAGGGCCTTGCTCAATTGCCCAACAGTGGAGCTTAGGGGGTACTGGGGCTTGAACCCCGATCCTCTGATCAACAACCCAGAACCTTAACCACTTGAGCCACCACTACCCCCTTCTTCTTCTAATAATGTGTCATATCCACTGCTGTGAAAACCTATAAAAAGCTTTACCTCTGACACTGGAGACTCCTTTTCCCTTTAAAAATTTCTTCTTACTATAGCAACGGTAGCGTGTTAATATACACCTGTGATTCTGTCAGAGCTGTTTTTGAGCAGCTTCCCTTTAACTTCTTCAGCTTTCATCACAATATCTCTTAGACTTAAAGCGTGTAGCTTTCTGGCTGGATTTCTTTCAAAAAGAAATGGGAAAAATGCGCAATCCCAGTAGGTTCATCCTGTTAGCAATAAAATGTGATTAAACAAAGAAATGCATTCATTAAAGAAAAATAATAATAATAAATCATAGATTTCGATCTACTGTTTCCTAGATAGATAGATAGATAGATAGATAGATAGATAGATAGATAGATAGATAGATAGATAGATACTATCAGCACCATCACCAGCACCATCACCAGCAGCACCACCATCAGCACCACCACCACCATCACCACTACTAGGAGCACCATCAATTCTATTCAATTCAATTTATTTGTACAGCGCCTTTTACAATGGACATTGTCTCAAAGCAGATTTACAAAAGAAGAGAAAAAAAGAAAGGGGAAAAAAAGAATTATTAAATTAAATTATTAAACTATTTTATCGTTATTTTATCCCTAATGAGCAAGCCTGCGGCGACGGTGGCAAGGAAAAACTTCCTGTGATGATATGAGGAAAATCCTTGAGAGGAACCAGATGCAGAAGGGAACCCATCCTCATTTGGGTGACACTGGACAGTAAATAATGTAAATGTAAATAATGTCCTATCTACAAAAGCACGCTCAGGAGTGGGACATAAGCACCACCACCACCACCACTAGCAAAACCGTCAGCACCACCATCACCCACTACCACCACCACCACCAAAACCTCCACCACTACAACCACCATCACCAAAGCCACCACCAACACCACTAGCAGCACCATCAGTACCACCACCACCATCATCGCCACCACCACTAGCAGCACCACCATCACCACCAGATAGATAGTATGATATTATAGATTCATAATGATTGTACGAGAAGTCCATCTGGATATTTTGTTGTATGTTTACACCTCCGATTCAGTCAATGATGCTTTGTGATCATGTGTATGGATAAAAGTGCAGCAGAAATCAAACTGATTTGAAAAACAACAATCGTTTAACAGCAATTTATCCCTCGAGTCTGACCAGGTCCAAGCTGAGAGACAGATTTTTATTCCGAAGCCACGCAAACACATATTTAAAGCGGCGAGTTTGCCTCCGTGTGTTGCTTTTTGTACGTCTCTGGGGTGTCGAGTGACAGCTGGTGCACTTATTTGAGAAAACAGACGTAGCTTGCTTGGTGTTTGTGTGCTCTGAGTGTACGTGTGCAGATGATTGACAGCTGGTCAAATACTTTCAGAACAAGCAAGCTCAGGGTTTGGGAGAAACAGACTTGGTTTCCTTACCACTTCAAGATCTCTGCAAAAAATAAAATTAAAAAAAACAACATTTTCCGCCGAGAGCCGGATGCAATCTGTGTCAGGAACCGACTCGGGAGAGGGTCATGAAACCGAAAATGAGTAAACGTCAATGTCAGTTCTGTTCCATAAATGTGGGCTCAAGTGAGCCGTGAGAAGCATCAAGTGTCTCGACTATCAAACTTTCTAACTCTTAACTTGCACCTGAGATGTGGGACAACACCGTGATGTAGATGTGTCCCTGAGATAACTGACAGCGCAGCATTACTTTCCTTCCAAGCTTTGTTCTGAACAAGTTTCGCGTGGATCAAGCTGAGAAAACTTTTCCTCAAGGCCACAGTTCGAACTCTTCGTTGCAATACAAAATGTGTTTCTATACAAAGTCATGTCTGCTGAGTGGAGAAGAAATAGCACATTTTGTAGCTCCGGTAGTACTGCATATGACCTTGATATGAAGAAAAACATACGGGAGATGTTCTTCATTAAATACGCACGCTATGCGATGTGCTGAAGCCAGTAAGTTAATTATAAAAACATTCACTTTATTCTTCCAGAACTGAATGTGTGTTTAAAGTGCTGATAGAAGTGAAAACACTTTAGCTCAGTAGCAAAGCCAAGAAAAGCATAAAGCCTGAGAAATTTCATATACAGTTTTGTGGTATTTATGTTTAAAGTGAAAAATATCACAAAACATATTGCTTCTCTAATCATATCAGTCACAGTTACTGTGGTATTAAATTAGATACGATTCAGGTCTTTAGGTGATATCAGGTGAAAGGGTTTGAATGTTCAAGTCAGATTTTGTCAGATCTTAACATTATCTCTAGTGTAATGTCACTATATTTGGCAATTTTAGACACACAATCAAACAAACAGACTGTCCTACACCAGTTATGGCTCTCCAGCTCACATCACAGCTGCTGGTTATATGAGTGGAGTGAGCAGATTTCCCAATCACTGATCCTCATAGCCTCCCCACAACTAATCACTGATCAATATAGTTTTCTTAATGGCTAATCACTGATCTCCATTGTCTCTCCACAGCTAATCACTGGTCCCCAAAGTTTCCAATGGCTAAGCACCAAACACAATAATCCCCAGGGCTAAACACCAATCCCCTTCGCCGCCAAGGCTAATCACTGATCCCTAAAGTTTTTCAGTGGCTAATCACTGATCACCATAGTCTCCAAGGCTACTCTCCCCACAGTTTTGAAACAGTACTACTCCTAACAGTGCTAACTACCAATCTCTAGAGTTTCCAAAAAGCACTAATCCCCATAGTATTTCTCCAGCTAATCAGTGATCCCCAAAGTTTTTCAGTGGCTAATCAATGATCACCATAGTATCCAAGGCTAATCACTGACCCCCAGAGTTTCCTAACAGTGCTAATTAACAATCCCCAGTGTTTCCAAAGAGCTCTAATCCCCATAGTTTACAAACAGCAACTCACTGATCATTATAGTTTCCTACCTACTAACCACTAAACACAATAGTTTCCCCAGCTAGTCACTGACCACCACAGTTTCATAACAACCTACCACTGAACACAGTTTCCTAACAACTAACCACTGATTACATTAGTTTCCCCATGGCTAGTCACTGACCACCATAGTTTCCTAACAACTAACCACTGATCCGTATAGTTTCTCCATGACTAATTACCAATGATGATAGTTTCCTAATGACTAATCACTGATCCCCAGAGTTTCTCAGTGGCCAATCACTGATCACTATTGCCCACAACAACCAGTTACTAATCACCTTTATTCCTAAAACCTAACGCTGGTCACTATTGCTCTGAACAGCCATTCACTAATCATCATTGCTCTCAACAAACCAACCACTGACCACCACTGTTTCCCAGCAACCAATCACTGACCACCTTTGCTCCCAATGACCAATCACTGATCACTATATCTTTTTCCACTCACACACTTTGTTGTGATATTTACAGCAATAGAAGTGAATAGTTCCATCTATAATAATCTCCTTGTTGTGTATTTCCTGTTGTTTTTGGGTTCATCCATAATACTCTGTTTTCTGTGTTAAGAAAAACACTGAGTCTGATCTAGAGTCCGCTTCCTGTGGTCATTTTGACGGTGAAATCGGATCACCACTCATGGAGATGGAGGTGGACTCAGGAGTGAAGCTACATTCGTTTCTCACGTTTGTTTGTCCGGTGTTTGTGCTCAACACCATAAGCATCTCGAGCACTGGATGGATTTTATTTTCCATGGGGTACAAGAATCACAGGCAGATTAGAGGCAGGAACACATCATATAGTCATAGCTTTAAGTCATATGGTGGTGTAACAGACCCAAAGGAAAGCACAATGTGCTCAGGAGTTCATAGACACCAACGATTGGCTAATTCTCCCTAACCATGTAAGGACAAAGGGCCTGCCCCTTCCACCCTGAGCCTCTAAAAAGTAGAACTGTTTACCATCCTTGAGGCAGAGTCTTAAAAACACTATAGTGTTCATAGGCTGAATTTCATCCTAGCTATGTTTTTTTATGTAATAAAGATTTTATGTAGGTCAGTAAAGAATAAAATGGTTTAGAGAACCTCAGCATTAGTTTGTTATTAAAGAAAATCTGATGAGATGCTAAAAAAAATCCCAGATCATCAATCAAGTGCGGGATGGAGAACGAGATTTAAATGGTTTACTTAAACAGGTGAGGATTAGATACTCGGCTCGACCCTTGATTTGAGCTCATTGTTCATTCCAAAAGTGAGAGTGTAATTACTGGCAGATTTTCAGCCTAAATGTCAGCGCTACAGGTGTTCAAACTTTTAATGAAGCCCATCTCGCATTCCCAAACGACACTTAATGAGTTCGAAAAGTGTTGAGCTCTTCACAATGACACTCCTCC
Source organism: Hemibagrus guttatus (assembly GCA_033459395.1). Taxonomy (NCBI): domain Eukaryota; kingdom Metazoa; phylum Chordata; class Actinopteri; order Siluriformes; family Bagridae; genus Hemibagrus; species Hemibagrus guttatus. The sequence continues at coordinate 22,561,185 of JAUCMX010000015.1, read as the reverse complement.
TCTGATTGGTTCCATTATGCAAAAAAAAAAAAAAACTATTTATACCTCGAATAAATGTTCAGTCTCAGGCATTATTTGAAGGTGTATAGGAGCGAAGATGGCTTAGATGTGTATCTGACTCTGTAGTGACCTTTTAGAACAATTTTCTTTTTTTCAATTCTTGATTCTGATTGGTTAGAATGTTTGAATTAATGCACACATTCTAATATAGATTAATATAGAAACTCTTGGCTAGGTATGAATAGACGTATTTAATTGTGCATTAGCATTCAGATTTGAGATATACTGCCGTTGCCACCTACAACATAATCGTAGGAGGACTGAACAGAGATTGAACTACACCTACTTAAAATAAATCATGTCTCTGTTCTTTAGACAAGAAAAATACAAGACAAGATGTGGGCACAATGTAAAGCAGATAAATTTTACAGCAAGAATTATGATCTTCTTACTCGTACTGACCTTTTCAGATTCCAAACCATTTGAGTAAGTATTCGAATATTTGCGGTTTTGAGTCTTGAGTAGTACTTACAGTGGTGTGAAAAAGTGTTGCTTTCAGATAATCAAACACATTTAAATATTAGTCAAAGATAACACAAGTAAACACATCATGCAGTTTTTAAATGAAGGTTTTTATTATTAAGGGAAAACAAAATCCAAAACTACATGGCCCTGTGTGAAAAAGTGTTTGCCCCCTAAGCCTAATAACTGGTTGGTCCACCCTTAGCAGCAACAACTGCAATCAAGCGTTTTCCATAACTTGCAATGAGTCTGTTACAGCGCTGTGGAGGAATTGTGGCCCACTCATATTTGCAGAATTGTTGTAATTCAGCCACATTGGAGGGTTTTCGAGCATGAACCACCTTTTTAAGGTCATGCCACAGCATCTCAATGGGATTGAGGTCAGGACTTTGACTCGGCCACTCCAAAGTCTTCATTTTGTTTTTCTTCAGCCATTCAGAGGTGGACTTGTTGGTGTGTTTTGGATCATTGTCCTGCTGCAGAACCCAAGTTCGCTTCAGTCTTTATATACTACTGCTGCAATTAGTTGTACTCAGGACTTAAACTTCCCTACCTTATGGCAACAGAATTAAAATTTTGCAAGAAATTCACATCTGCATATAAAGCATTTTCAGCATACGAACGAAATGAAACGAACCGAATGACAGCTGTTGTGCGTACGTCCAAGATTCGTCTGAAAAATAAAATAGTTTGTGTCAGTGGAAAGCCAAGCGAAGCCAACCAAAGTGAGTTTACAAATTTTAGGGGGTTTTTTTTCAGTCAGTGAGAACTGTTTGGAAAGAGTCAACCCATGATACCAAGGTTGCCTTCGGCATGCATTTCAAAAGCTAGATGATTTTTCGGGCATTTTTTTGTTGACAGTTCGATGGCGTTGGCGGTCTGTTCTATTTTTAGCCCAAGCTTGGTGGCACGACTTCCTGTGAGGACCCTTGACATGGAATGCTTGGCTTGGGTCAGTTCTTTGTAAGCAGCCATACAGTTTACATACATTTCCTATTGGTCATATTGGTCATATTTTTGGGTGGCTGGAACGGATTATCTGCATTTACATTATTTCTTATGGGGAAATTCATTTCACAATACAAATTTTCACTTTAAGAACTTGCCTCCAGAACGAATTAAATTTGTATGCCGAAGTTCCACTGTATATGTCTAGGCTCTTCATGATTAGAGGTGAGAAACATGTACTAAAGGTCAACTGTCCTGTTCGTCTGTGCTCATAAAACTGATTTGCCACAATGGTCTTACCACAGTAGGAAAATTTGGCTACAATAATAAAACAAAAGCTACATATCAAGTAAAACCAAGTTTAATCATGTAGAAGTGATGCAAAGGAAAATATGGTGGTGGTAGCTCAAGAGGTTAAGGCTCTGGGTTGTTGATTAGAAGATTCAAGCCCCAGCACTGCCAAGCTGCCACTGTTGGGCCCTTGAGCAAGGATCCCAACCCTTCCCCCACTTCCCACTCCAGGGGCACTGCATCATGGCTGACCCTGTGCTTTAACCCAAACCCTCCAAGGATGGGATATGTGAAGAAAGAACTGAAGAGAAGTGGAGTTCCTGACTGTTTTTTTTCCATTTCGGAGGTCTAGTTTGAAATATAATAGAATTCAACTGGGTTTTGTTGTCTTTCCTCTACACTGGAACCCTTTGAAACAAAATGTCCTTTCTCTTGGTCCATGGTGCAACACATAACAAGACTTTGTAGAAATTGTTGTCTCTGCACCACTCTGCGAGCTGCACCTCCTCCTCTTTGTATTCTGACTCATCCTTGTTCATTGTTCCTGAAGAAGCCCACAACTGTGGAATTGTCAGCAGACTTGATGATCTTAGTCAGCAGGGTGAATGAACAGGACTGGACTGAGCTCACACCCCCACCCCATAATTGTGGTGGTTCTGGAGGTGGTGTTGCTGATCCTATTGGATTGGTCAAAACATTAAGGACCAAGCTGCAGAGGGAGTTGGTCAGGCAGCTGTGGCTTAACAGATCAGAATGTTGGGGAACTTGTTGTATCATGGCAGACCCCAGCTTCTAACATGCTGGGATTTCAATGTGCTGTAATGCATATGTGACCAATAAAGCCTTCTTCTTCTTCTTCTTCTTCTTCTTCTTCTTCTTCTTCTTCTTCTTCTTCTTCTTCTTCAGCAAGCTCAGCTTTTCCATTAGTTGCTATTGGATGATTGTGTTGAATACATCCTCTGTTGTGCAGTTAGTGTGGTAAATGTACTGGGTATAATGGGTACAGTTTGGTGGGAAGATTGCTTTTTATGAGTTTGAAGACTAACCACTCGAAGCACTTTATGAGGATATGTATGAGTTCAATGTGCTGCCATTCAGGACACAGATGTTCTCTTTGGCACAGGAATGTTGGTGGTCATGGATGAAGCACACAGGTACAACAGTTTGGCTCTGATGTTGAAGGTGTCTGCAAGCTGGTCAGCACATTCACTTAGCAGCTGATCAGGTATGATGTCAGTGGGTTATCTCAGGGACAGTTTTCCTGATGTTCCGGAGTAATTGTTTGGTGGAACTTTGGAGTGGTCTTCAAACCAAGGTATCATCATCACAGATATGTGAAGCTTTGTACTGCATGATGGCCTGGGTATCTTACCACTTTGCACATCATGTGTCCTTTGTGTTTAGGTAGTGACTGTGAATTCTCTTTGGCATAGTTTTTGCGTCACTTCTTGGGTTCAGAGAAGTCCGAGACAGATTGATCCTCACTGTCCAGACAGCACTTCGACCATCATCCACATTTTCTGGTTTGTACATGTGCTGATAGTCGGGACTAGGGAATATGTCTCAACGGGAATATGTCATGAAGTGCGAAGATGGTTCCTTCAGAGCAGTTTGAGACACAAGGACAAGAGTGTCCTTAGAGGAGTGCACATATATCAGAAATCTCAGAGTGCTTTCAAAGATCTGAATTAGCCAGTTTGGAATTATCATGGCTAGTCCATTTTGCATACATCACTACACAGTTTCTTGGATTAATTGAACCAGAAGAAAGAAAGAACCATCACAAAGGTTTTAGATTCGCTTCTGCTCTAATTAAGATGACATTAAGATTTCTTGTGTACTCAGGTTCCATCAAATATGAATTGGACCCAGGTTTCAAACAGCGGAGTAAAGAGAACTCTGAATGGCTAAACCCCTTCAGAGGGACCTTTCGGAGTTCATCAGAGAATCACTGGACAGGCCATGGATCTGAAAAGATGAAGTTTCTGTTAGACATTTGACCTTTCACTTCCAGCTCTGTCTGATTACTAACAAAAATTGCTTTCCTTCAGCATTTGTATCTTTGTCTCCTCTTCATAGTCTCACACGTCTTCTTTCATTATCGAAATGCCAGCAGTTCACAAGTCCATAAAAACCGCAGGCTAAGCCCGCTGACCTTTTGCTATACTGTAAAAAATTCACAAAGGAAGTTAGAGTTCCGAATTAAAAAGTAATGGCGCATATTTTAAAAAAAAAGATGGCCACTTAAGAGACGTCTCACTTCTGCTTCGCCGTCATTGCCGATACGTCGTGTCTGTTTTTGCCTTGCTGTTGTGTTACTTGTTATGCATTGGGTTTCTTTCATAAATGATTCAGAAAATCTGGAGCTTTCCCGAACCAAAAGTGTTATATTCTTCATTTCTTAACACGTAAACACACAAAGACCGCTTTTACACGGCGATGTCTATAGGCATTATGCTAAGTAGAATCTTCAGTGATAAAGTGAATTCATCTGCTGCAAATTTCATTTCTCCCCCGTGAACAGGGAAAAAGGCACGAGGTAAATAAAATCGGGTGATAAAACACATTTGATGTTCTTATTCAATTTATCAAGGCGTGAAATTGCCAAAGAAGAGACAACACACTGGCACACTGATATCATCTCGGCTTTTTTTTTTTTCATTCCTCCAGATTAAATTCGAGCAGGACACCAGACGGCATTTCCTCACACTTGGCTGGAAACATTAATTACTCACAATCGGTTATGAACGGCTTGGCAGATGTGCGAGAAATTACACATCAGGCCGTTTACGGCGCTTTCCTTTTAGCCGCCACGGTAATCATATGTTCTGAATGAGATAGAAGTCTGAATATGGAAATGCTCTACTGAAGACAGATTTTTTTATCCTTTCATAAACAAATCCCTCATGTTTTGGGGATAATTATAGTTTGTTATCAGACCATGCAGGACTTAAGCAAAAAAAAAAACAACAACAATATATAAACCAGTAATTTAGCAAGTCAGGCTTTTCGCTTGATAATCTAATTAATGCAAGATAAATGAATACTGAGAATTAATGAAATATTGAGACCATCAGTATTGACGTAAATCTCATTATCTCGATATTTATCAGCTTTCTCAAAAGACTGACCACATCTTTTCTGATGATAGTGTTTGTCCGTTCAAGAAATAACTCAATAGTCATTTTGAATGCTAGCTAGTGTGTGAATGCTGTTATAAGAAAACAATCAGTGTGATGAAGATAAAGATGAGTTACTGTTATCACACAGGTGAAATATTTCCCCTGGGTCCTAGTGAACTCTGTGTAAAGGGAATCCTGGGTTGTGTAGTTGGAGGTTTCACACTGCTCCTACTTTATCCGGGGTGAACACTGAATCCTGCTCTTCATAATCTGCCCTTGTTTCACACTCTACATTCCTAAACCCTGCTGCAACCTTCTTCTCATTTGGATATTCTCGAGCATCAACGATCCTGATTGGATAAATCCAGCGCGCGGCCGCTCACGCCTTCACGTTCATCAGTGAGGAAAAAGGTTCAGGTCTGTGCTTCTGCACCTGAGCAGGTTTTCTTATCTTTCACAACTTTCTCATCTTTTGCTGCTCTTTTTAAGTTTGTGGTGTAGTTGACCAGACGTTCGTTCTCTGATCTCTTTGACTTCCGCTAATTTTTCAGCGTGCCGTATTTCCCCCTCGCTCTGTGATGTTGGGTGTTTTTTTCCACCTGACTTTATCTACCCGTTTTTGTTCAATGTCTCTACGTCCTGGTTTTCACCTAATGTGAGGTTTTCACACACTGTTCACTTACTGATCGGATTTCTGTTGCTAAGCAACAAGCCGTAAGGTTCTAACAGGGCGTGGTTTCACACTGTACACATTCAGCACCGCGATGTGGAGTTAACACTGTAAAAGCTTCAGAGCAGCATTTCATAACCCCGGGGAAAAAGCCCTGCTTCTTAACCCTGCCGCTATATCACACCTGTCACACCTTCCTCTAAACCGGAGGGCGGTAAAAAAGGCGGGGTTTAGAACAATGATGACTATTATCATGCAATGAAGCCAACTTGTTAACATTTCAAGTTTAACATTTACTTTTAATAAAAATAGAGCTGAATGTCTCTGATTGATTCATTATTCAACTCATTTCATTATCGGTGTCGAATTCATAAAATCAATAATCAGACTCATGGTTCATGTTAAATAATAAATGATAGAAAGCTCTGTTTTTTTCCCAGCCATTTATCCAACTAGGATGGTGTTATTTCGACTCGTTATAAAATCTTAATGCGTTTTTATTCCTGTAGTGTGACCTCAATTTCCATCCAGGAATCTCAGTTCAATTTAAAATCCATTAAATGTAAACAGTGAGGATGAGGGTCTCAGATGATCGACAGGAAGGACACAGATATGTCATATATGAGCGAACCGTGTCAGAAGAAATTACACACACACACATGAATATACACACACACATACACACACACACACACACACACACACACATACACGTGACAGAATGCCATTTCCTCTTGTCTCGTGTCTCAGCACCCGTGTAATGTAATTTCCCCTGAAAGCCAAAAATGAAACAAAGATCGTGTTTATTTCCAACCTCGCACATGCAAGCCAGAACAACGTTCCGCATTTCTGTTTCCGAACTGTGTTTCACGTTGCCATGGTTTCCAGAGGTGTGAATTTGATAGAGAAGCCGCTTATTAGGCCCTGATGTGTTTATAACATTAATGAGATCTGTATCATTTTAATTAAAGACCATGTGGTGTGAAAAGTGCAGTGATTATATTATAAAGCGTGTGTAAAATACAGACACGATTCATGTGGTTCACCAGATATGCTTGTGTACAGTGGGTCCAGTGTGTGTGTGTGTGTGTGTGTGTGTGTGTGTGTGTGTGTGTGTGTGTGTAAGTGTAGGATATGTCGAGCATATGCTAAATATAATTCTTTTGAACCATTTCTTTGTTGCTTCCTTCTTCCACAGTAGAACAACCTGCAGCACAACTTTCACACACTCTACACACACACACACACACACACACTGATTGGTAAAGTATCCAAAAATAAAAAGGCCCTGTAGAAGACACTCAGGTTCTTGTTCATGTACAGCTTCACATGTTCTCCTCATATCCATGCGAGGGTCCTACAGGTTCTCCTGAGGGCAGGTTTCCTCCTTATTCCAAAAACAACATCTAGGTCGATTCACACCTCCAAATTGCCCCTGGGTGTGAATGTGTAGCTCTAATGCTGGAACTATAAAAGGAAAAATATCGATTAAGACAGATCGGAGGGTAAAATTGTGGGGTAGGGCTGTGAAAAGCCTCAGCAATCAGGCAGCAGTGCAGATTATAACATTAGAGATAGATACTACTGAAAAATACAAGAACATTACAACAACAAAAAGCTTGACCCAAGAACACTTTGACCCAGGAAGTCTTTTTCCCAGAGTCCAAAAAATAACATTTTTTCTCTAGGTTTTTGTACCTAGGGTGACATTCATAGAACAGTTCCAAAAACAAACCAACATAAAAACAGTTATTTTTCCTCACAAATGTTTGTATCTTCAGAGTAAATGTTGAGCTCAAACCCATTTCTGTTCTCTGAGACGCTCCAAGTGCTTGTCCATCTAAAAAGCAGCTCAAATTTCATCTTCACCCTAAAGTTCTGTGTAAGCTCCTCCAACAGAGGGAAAAACACACGTCTAAACCCACTGAAAGCCAGCAGAGTCCTGACTCATTTTAGATGAGACTCACAGCCACATCATCATTCAGTTCTTTACACTGATTGAAAGAGTCACATAAGTTCATTTCCATTCCTCCAGGAGACTGAAACACCAGTGTACTGGTAAAAAGGGTTAAATAGGAGCGCTTATCGGGATTAATTTGGTTACGTGACACGCTGGAGCTCATGGGTAATGTAGTTATGATATTTAAATCGAGTGGGAAAAAAACTCAGAGGCATTCTCTGACAGGAAATGATTCATCAGCCATCTCCTCAGACGACTCTAAAGGGATAAAAAGTCTATTAATAAACCGAATCAATCACTATAGGATGTCTGATCTCATCCCGGTACTGAGTATTTTCCTGTCCCAGAACTCCACAGCACGGTGATTCCTCATTTTAATGCACACCTTCTTAACTCCACGCTTAACTACCTCTCTCAGAAATGTTTTTATAAAGTGCCACTTCAGGAAGAAAGGTTATTTTCAGATCGCGACATTACTCACAGCACCGTAGAACAATTCCGCTTTAATTCGCACTCGGTGAATTAAATTCTCACTCAGGCGGCGAATGTGATGAAGGCAGCGTTTGAATTCTGCTGGAACTCCCAGGAGGTCTCGTCACTAAATTATCCACACTTACTGGCCATTAATTAATAAGAGCTGGAACAGCATAAGGCCTCCTAATGCTCTAATAACAAGTGTACATGTTTAGAGCTCAGACCCAAAGGCAGAAATTATGTCTTAGCCTTAAATTAGATACTTGGTTCTAATTGCTAGTCGTCTTCTATCAATCAGAGCAGATTCGAGTGAGAAAAAAGAAAAAGTAGTCTGATCGAGAGCGTATACAAGTGAGCTACATGTTTTGGATCCTGTAAGCAAGATTAGATTGGTTGGATTAGATTGTAACCCTGGGGTTTGTTTAGTTAGATGGAAGAAAAATGTTATTCTCTTCACTGAACAAATAAATCAACTTAAATAAATAAATAACTAATAAATAACTCCAGTTTCAAAGAAATCTTGAACGTGAAGGCTGAAGACATTTCGATTAACCTGCTGAAATCTGGGACATTAGAGAATCGAAATCTTGCTAAGTTATTGTTAATCATTTATACAGAGACTGTAACATCATATATCAGTTTCTGTGAAGACATGTGCATCCCTACCAGGACTTATTTAACATTCAATAATGATAAGCCATGGTTCACAGCAAAACTCAGATATCTTCGTCAGGCCAAAGAGGATGCCTTCAGGAATGGGGACAGAGTCTTGTACAATCAGGCCAGAAACACACTGAATAAGGAGATTAGGGTGGCTAAGAGGAGCTACGCTAAAAAGCTGGAAAACCAGTTCTCTTCCAACGACCCTGCTTCAGTGTGGAAAGGCCTGAAAGACATCACAAACTACAAGACACCATCCCCCAGCACTGAGGCCAATCAACAACTTGCTGAAGACCTGAATGAGTTTTACTGCAGATTTGAAACTGCCAGTCTAACACCCCACGCCCCATCTGAAAATCTCTCTACACAACCATTAGCATCCCCAGCAACCCCCCTCTCCCCCCCTCCTGCACTTCGGATCAGTGAAGATGATGTGCGTCAGGTCTTCCTGAAGCAGAAGAGAAGAAAAGCACCAGGCCCAGACGGTGTCACACCAGCCTGTCTGAAAACCTGTGCTGACCAGCTAGCCTTCATCTTTTCACAGATCTTCAATAGATCACTGGAGCTGTGTGAAGTCCCTCCCTGCTTGAAACGTTCCACCATCATCCCCATCCCAAAGAAACCCAAGATAACAGGACTTAATGACTACAGACCTGTTGCTTTAACGTCTGTGTTCATGAAGTCATTTGAAAGACTGGTATTGGCTTATCTGAAGAACATCACTGGACCCTTACTGGACCCCCTGCAGTTTGCTTACCGAGCAAACAGGTCCGTGGATTATGCAGTCAACATGGGACTGCACTTCATCCTACAGCATCTGGACAAATCAGGGACTTATGTGAGGCTCCTGTTTGTGGACTTCAGTTCGGCCTTCAACACCATCATCCCAACACTCCTCCAGACCAAACTAACCCAGCTCTCTGTCCCTAGCTCTATCTGTCAGTGGATCACCAGCTTTCTGACAGATAGGCATCAGCTAGTGAAACTGGGGAAATTCATGTCAAACAGCCGCACCACCAGCACTGGCGCCCCCCAGGGTTGTGTCCTCTCCCCACTGCTCTTCTCCCTTTACACCAATGACTGCACCTCTACTGATCCATCTGTCAAGCTCCTGAAGTTCGCGGACGACACTACAGTCATCGGCCTCATCCAGGACGGTGATAGGTCTGCTTACAGACAAGAGATTGAGCAGCTGGCTGCCTGGTGTAGTCTTAACAACCTGGAGCTCAACACGCTCAAAACAGTGGAGATGATAGTGGACTTCAGGAGGAACACCCCTGCACTCCCCCCACTCACCATCATGAACAGCACTGTACCAACAGTGGAGTCATTCAGGTTCCTGGGCACCACCATCTCTCAGGACCTGAAGTGGGACACTCACATAGACGCCACTATCAAAAAGACCCAACAAAGATTGTACTTCCTTCGGCAGCTGAGGAAGTTCAACCTGCCACAGGAGCTGCTAACACACTTCTACTCAGCCGTCATTGAGTCTGTTCTGTGCACGTCTATAACTGTTTGGTTTGGCTCAGCTACAAAATCAGACATGAGAAGACTACAGAGAACGGTTCGGACTGCTGAAAGGATTATTGGCGTTCCCCTGCCCACCCTTCAAGAACTGTATACATCCAGAGTGAGGAAAAGGGCTCAGAAAACCACTCTGGACCCCTCACATCCAGGCCATCTCCTTTTTGACCTTTTGCCATCTGGCCGACGCTACAGAGCAGTAACTACCAGGACAGGCACAAGAACAGTTTCTTCCCCCGCGCAATCTACCTTTTGAACAGTTGAATGTTCCCAACATTGGGCAATAATAAAAAATAAAAATAAAAAGTGCAATAACCTCATATTTATTTATTACCACCCCCACATCCCTACATCTCAACTCATTCTATTCTATCCTGTACATACAAATTACTTTATTTTCCTATTTAAATATGTATATTTTTATTTCTCATTCTATTTTTTTGTTGTTGTTATTTGTATTGTTGTTGTTATCTCTGTGCACTGGAGCTTGTAACACTAAAACAAATTCCTTGTATGTGCAAACATACTTGGCAATAAAGCTCTTTCTGATTCTGATTTGCATCATTTTTGCTTGATGGTTTGCATACGATCGCGTCACAGAAATTGATTACAGATCCACTTGTAGCTTCATGTTTTATTAAGCAATACATTTATTTATTTTTTTAATTCTGTATTTACACACAAGAACTGAACAAAGTTTTATTTCTTTTTTTTCTTTAAAACACAAAACATCCCCAGAGATCTAGAAATATAAGCTTTTTTGCATATGTTTTTTTTTAAATTATTTAATTTTTTTATTTGTTTGTTTGTTTATCAGCATTTTTAATTTGTTTTTCTAAAAACTAAAACTTAAAACTTAAAACAACCCCAGGGATCTGGAAATACGAGCTTTTTTTTAACTGATAGTTTTATTTATTTATTTATCTATCTATCTATCTATCTATCTATCTATCTATCTATCTATCTATCTATCTACTTATTTCCTGTATGTTCTGCATTTTTAAGTTTTTTTCTAAAACCACATGCCCCACTTAAAACAAAAAACAAAACAAAAAAAGCATTAAAATCCCAGCGATATAAAAGATTTTTTTTTACTGATGGTTTTATTGAATTTTTTTTTAAAGTACAGTCCAAAAGTTGGCAACAACCTGTGTTTAACACAATTTGTGTTAATAAAAAGCTAATTTTGTCCATTCAGTTCATCCAGGTTGCTCTACAGTTCTCTGAAAGTGGGCATGGTCTGAGCGTACCTTAATGTGGACCTGGTATTGTTGTGCTTTAGTAATCTGAGGCTAAAGAATGTGACGATCTTTAAGCATTGATGTAAAAATAAATAAATAAATAAATAAATTTGTTCATGAGGTTTATTCATAAATTATTTTTTTCATTTATATACTGGGAACACTGGTTGGGAAAGCTGGAATAGATCTCTGGGAAGCTTGAAGAAGCCAATCCACCAACTGCCATGTTTTTAGGAGGAAACTGTAGAATTCATGAAGATGGGTCATGCTCCACACATGGCATGATTGGTGAAGACTTTTAATTCAATGTTTCACGATCAATTTATCCATCCATCCATCCATCCATCCATCCATCCATTTTTCTGTAGCATGTATCCTATCCAGGGTCTCTTGAGTCTTTCCTAGAGGGTTCAGGGAACAAGGTTGGAGACACCAACCCATGGATAATGGACAGGGTGCTGATTCAACACACACTCACACACTTGAGACAATTTAGAGATGCTAATCAGCCTACAGCACATGTCTTTGGATTGGTGGAGTTAACTGGAGAACCCTGAGGAAACCCCTAAATCACCGGAAGAACATCTGCACACAAGGTTGAGGTGAGAATCGTTGTTCCTTCCTGACAATAAAAATGTCAGTTTGAGGTGTTTATCCTGGTCAAGGTAGCAGTGGATCATGAGGAACACTGGGAATGAAGCAGGAAGTGTACCCAGGAGACACCAGTACATCACAGGGGACATTCCAGACACTCGTTCATACGCAGAAAGACATCGGTGTTCCTTCTGGCAAGTGGGAGGAAACCCAAAGAACCTGGAGGTGAAACTCTCCACAGAACCGGAGCTCAGAGTCAAAGCAGGAAGCTTTTCCATTTTCCAGACCCAGTGTCCATTTCCCCTAAACCTTTCATCTAACCTCAAGTGAATTAAATTCTCCTCTGAAATCAATTCATCTTCTTAATTCCTTTCTTTTTTTTGTCTTTTCCTGATTTGCACTGCTACGCTATTAACCGTCGCCTCAGGCATCCCTGTAGCCATCAGCGCTTCCAGTCTCTTAAATCCATCAGAAACTTTCAAATGCCACGGAAAAATAATTTCAGCTTAAATGTTAGGAACTCTCAGTGCGTTCAGGCTGGAGCTGCATGGCCAACCGTGTCAATGAGGACCGTTTATAAAGCTTACGTTAAGAAGAACAATAAATCCTGATGAGCATCTTTCATGAAAGAATCCGCAAAGAATTTCAATCTGGAGTGAAAATTAAGTGTGTGTAAGATAAAAAGTTCCTTAGAATTCATGCCTATTCGAGGAAATGAACTATAAAGTAACCGTACAATAAAACGTGAAATCCTGCTGTTCTGTCAAGGAATTTTAGCCGACTGAATCGTGGAAGCTGTTTTGTGTTGAAATATCACTGTCGCATCACGAGTGCTGATTATCCCCCTGAAGCTTATCGCGAATTTTGCTGCAGCTCATTCAAACGTCCATCAAGAAGACATCAATCCGATGCAGATTTTTTGTGGCGTTCATTTCGCATCACGGCATGACGCAGCGTTTGTAGTGACTCAGCTGCATGAAATCGTCTGCATCAGAGACTCGAACGTGACACCAGCCAAAAACCTGGACAGTGTGTTCTGGCTCTTGATTCATTTAACACAATATGTGTCTGTCTATGTATGTGTGTGTGTTAGAGTGGTGAGTATTTACAACATTCAGGAACAAAAATGCATGAATAAGGATTTTGTACTTGTGTAAGCTGCCACTGTCTGGTTTATGAGAAACCGGTAAAATAACTCAAATTCAGCAAATAATTATTTCAATTCTTTTCAATTCAATTTATTTGTATAGGGCTCTTAACAATGGACATTGTCTCGAAACAGCTGTACAGAAGTATAGAAACATAGAAAACAAATCCTAAAGTTTAAAGTTAAGTTATTATTTATCTCCAATATTTATCCTTAACAAGAGGCCTGAGACGACGGTGTTGAGGAAAAACTCCCTGAGGTGATATGAGGAAGAAACCTTGAGAGGAACCAGGCTCAGAAGGGAACCTCATCATTCTCATCTGGGTGACACTGGACAGTTGTTGTTGTTCTTTCAGCTACTCTCTGTTTCGGGTCACCACACACCATCATTTAGTCCACATGGTTCAATTTGGCACAGGTTTTACGCCGGATGCCCTTTCTGATGCAACCCTCCCATTTAACCCGGGCTTGGGACCAGCACTAAGATTGAACTCTGCAGTGGCTGGGTTAGCACCCTTCCCAGAAATCAATCCCGGGCTGTGGTAATGAGAGTGCGGGATCCTGCCGCTGGATGACCAGGAGGCTTGGGTGACACTGGACAGTAAATAATGTAAATGTAAATAATTTCCTTTCTATAACAGTTTATAGTCAGGAAGAATTGTGCAACCAAGAGCTCCTGAGGACCTAATAGGTCAGTGTAGTTTCTGAGGTCATTTTAGACTTAACACTAGCTCAAGTGGTTAAGGCTCTGGGTTGTTGCTCAAAAGGTTGAGGTTCAAGCTGCAGCACCACCAAGCTGCCACTGTTGCAGCCTTGAGCAAGGCCCTCAATGCCCCACCCTGCTCCAGGGGCACTGCATCATGGCTGACCCTGTGCTCTGACCCCAACCCTCCAAGGTATGTGAAGACAGAATTTCACTCTGCAGTAATGTATATGTGACAAATAAAGGCTATGTTACTAATACCATCCTGATGACTGACCGATAGTCTTCAAGTGATTCTATCCACAGCAGTCCCCTGGGTCATGGACTGTCTATGCAGATCTATCCCCAGCAGCAGTGAGCACCACCAAGCAACAAGATTCCAACCAGGGGTAGAGCGTCTGGATGGATCAGGAAGGTCGGGAAACAAGAAGCTGTCACAAGGTTTTCTTCAGGATATTTGAAAATCTTGAAGCAGATTATTTTTGCTTTTTTTTGTGCACAGGAAGAACATCCACAAAGGGTTGAGGTCAGAATCGGTGTTGCTTCCTGACAATAAAAATGTCAGTTTGAGATATTTATCCTGGTCAAGGTAGCAGTGGATCATTAGGAACACTGGGAATGAAGCAGAAAGTACACCCAGGAGACACCAGTCCATGGGAACATTCCATACACTCGTTCATACCCAGAAAGACATCAGTGTTCCTTCTGGCAAGTGGGAGGAAACCCAGACTCACCAGACCACTATATAAAACTAGATCTGGACAAACTGGACAAGCCAGTGAAACATCACATTCTTTCCCTCCAGCATTTTTCAGGTATTAGCCAAAATGTAGCATCAAGCATTCACTAGCAGATGATTTAATTGTGTTTAAAAGGCATTTTGATCATGACAGGCTTTGTGTTAGCTTGGCTAGCAAATTAGACATCCAAGCTTACTGAACTAGCTTCAGACACTCACCAAAGGCATCACTATAGAAAAATATATCTAAATATGTTAAACTGTATGTCTGTAGATTTTATTCTAACTTCACGCTAGCCATTAGCAGATTAGCAGCTCATGCTAAGTGTACTAGCTACAAACACACACCACTGAGCTAAGCTTTAGTTTTCCTTGGCACATCTCTGCACACGTTTAGCAAGAGGTCGATTTTTCAAGGACTAATTGCAGGAGCTGAAGCTAATAAAAGAAACTCTTGGAGAGGAGAAATAATATGCTGGAGATAAGACGATGTTTTTTCAGGTTCAGTGCTTTGCTCAGGGTTAAAGGTCACCGTTTCACTCAGCTGAGTGGAGCTTGTGGAGTGTACCACCTGAGCGTTCACCCCCATTTCTCTGAGCATTTACCTCCTCAGCTGTAAATGATGGTATGACCCCTGATGAATGGAGATCAGGTGAGGTTCTTGATGTGGAACGGAAAGGACGTGGCATCCCGAGCTCGACACAATGTCTTTACACTCGTTTATCTAACATGATTGTGATGACTCTTCTCTTCTCTTCTCTTCTCTTCTCTTCTCTTCTCTTCTCTTCTCTCTCTCTCTTCTTTCTCATTTCTTTATTTTCTTCTCTTCTCTTCTCTTCTCTTCTCTTCTCTTCTCTTCTCTTCTCTTCTCTTCTCTTCTCTTCTCTTCTCTCCTCTTTCTCTTTTTGCTATCCTCTTCTACTTTTTCTCTCCTCTCCTTTTATCTTTTATTTTCTTTATTTTCTCTTCTTTTTCACTTCTCTTCTCTTTTTTCTCTCTTTTTCTCTTCTCTTCTCTTTTTTCTCTCTTTTTCTCTTCTCTTCTCTTCTCTTCTCTTCTCTTCTCTTCTCTTCTCTTTTTCTTTCTTTTCTCTTCTTTTTCACTTCTCTTCTTTTTCATTCTCTTTTCTTTCTCTTCCTTTTCTCTATCTCTTGTATCTTCTTTCTCTTCCTTTTCTCTTCTCTTTTCTTTATTTTCTCTTTTTTCTCTTCTTTTTCACTTCTTCTCTCTTCTCTTCTCTTCTCTTCTCTTCTCTTCTCTTCTCTTCTCTTCTCTCCTCTTTCTCTTTTGCTATCCTCTTCTACTTTTTCTCTCCTCTCCTTTTATCTTTTATTTTCTTTATTTTCTCTTCTTTTTCACTTCTCTTCTTTCTCTCTTTTTCTCTTCTCTTCTCTTTTTTCTCTCTTTTTCTCTTCTCTTCTCTTCTCTTCTTTTTCACTTCTCTTCTTTTTCATTCTCTTTTCTTTCTCTTCCTTTTCTCTATCTCTTGTATCTTCTTTCTCTTCCTTTTCTCTTCTCTTTTCTTTATTTTCTCTTTTTTTCTCTTCTTTTTCACTTCTTCTCTTTTTTCTCTTCTTTTTCAACTTCTTCTCTTTTTTCTCTTCTTTTTCACTTCTTCTCTTTTTTCTCTTCTTTTTCACTTCTTCTCTTTTTTCCTCTTCTCTTCTCTTCTCTTCTCTTCTCTTTCTCCCCTCCTCTCTCAGTCCAGCAGCTCATTAGAGTGATTAATCACCAGGTCATCTCACACAGCAGATGAATGAACAGAAGATTTAATGAGTTATTGCTTACACACACAGCTACAAACACAACAGTCACCAGAAATGGCTCTGATCTGCAGGAACATTAATTATACTGAAGCAGAGCAGAAGAGCAGAGTGAAGGAGCGACAGAATCACAGCGTAGTGAGATCTTTTATTTTCTTTATTTTCTCTTCTTTTTCACTTCTCTTCTTTCTCTCTTTTTCTCTTCTCTTCTCTTTTTTCTCTCTTTTTCTCTTCTCTTCTCTTCTCTTCTTTTTCACTTCTCTTTTCTTTCTCTTCCTTTTCTCTATCTCTTGTATCTTCTTTCTCTTCCTTTTCTCTTCTCTTTTCTTTATTTTCTCTTTTTTCTCTTCTTTTTCACTTCTTCTCTTTTTTCTCTTCTTTTTCACTTCTTCTCTTTTTTCTCTTCTTTTTCACTTCTTCTCTTTTTTCTCTTCTTTTTCACTTCTTCTCTTTTTTCCTCTTCTCTTCTCTTCTCTTCTCTTCTCTTCTCTCCCCTCCTCTCTCAGTCCAGCAGCTCATTAGAGTGATTAATCACCAGGTCATCTCACACAGCAGATGAATGAACAGAAGATTTAATGAGTTATTGCTTACACACACAGCTACAAACACAACAGTCACCAGAAATGGCTCTGATCTGCAGGAACATTAATTATACTGAAGCAGAGCAGAAGAGCAGAGTGAAGGAGCGACAGAATCACAGCGTAGTGAGAGGAGACGGCTATGGATACCTTTATAAAGCTAAAGAGCAGGAATAAATGAAGAGGAAAGGAAGAATGAGATAAAGAAGAAGAGGAAAAACGAGTGAAATGGCTAGGTAAGCAGAAATTAGAAAAAAAGACTGAATAAAGCTGAAGGGAAGAGAAATGTGAAAGAAATAAAGTAGAAAGGTATCAGAAAAGAAGAGATTGAAAATGAAGGGAAAATTAAAAGGGAAGAAAGAAAGAAAGAAAGAAAGAAAGAAAGAAAGAAAGAAAGAAAGAAAGAAAGAAAGAAAGAAAGAAAGAAAGAAGAAAGAAAGAAAGAAAGAACGAAATGAGGAGAAGTATGGTAGGATAGAAGGACTGAGGGGAGGGAGGGAGGGAGGGAGGGGGTAAGGAAGGAAGGAAGGAAGGAAGGAAGGAAGGAAGGAAGGAAATTTGATAAGGTAGGAAGGATGAAAGGAAAGAGACAAACAAATGATTGTGAACAGAGGAAGGAAGAGAGAAAATGAAGTGAAATAAGGAGAAATAAAGTAGTAAAAAAGAAATGATAATAGAAAATGAAAAAGATAAATAGATAAATAAATAAATAAATAAATAAATAAATAAATAAATAAATAAATAAATAAATCTGGAAAAAAGAGAATTAAAGGGGAAAAATTGAATGTTAATGTAAATAATACATTAATAATCAATCAATATATTTAATCAATTAATACATCATTAATGCATTATTAATCAATCAATCAATCAATCTGAAAGAAAGAAAGAAAGAAAAAAGAAAGAAAGAAAGAAAGAAAGAAAGAAAGAAAGAAAGAAAGAAAGAAAGAAAGAAAGAAAGAAAGAAAATGAAGTAAAAATGGAGAGAAATAAAGAAGAAAGAAATCATAAAAAGAAAGGATAAAAAAAAGTAAAATAAATAAATAAATAAATAAATAAATGATCTCGAAGGAAAAAGTGTCTTGCCTAACACATTGTGTGACTGTTTGTCTCAGTGTGTGTGTGTGTGTGTGTGTGTGTGTGTGTGTGTGTGTGGTGGTGCGTGCGTGCGTGCGTGTGTGTGTTTTTGTTTGTTTGCTTGATGTATTATTCACTCACTCCATCAATCAGGGCAGATGTAATTTACGTCAGACTGAGCTGTAATCAGGAGAAGTAAAATATTTCTTTAAAGAGAGAAACAGTAGCAGCTCATCAGCTGTTTTTAATCATGAAACAAGCAGGTTGCAGTGTGACAGCAGACTCAGTAATTATTTAAATCATCATGCTTCAGTGTGAGCCGAGCTCTGAATGAAGTTCACGCCTCCTCATGTGCCTCAGGTTCAATTAGAAAATCACTGAATTCTGTTTTTCAAAGGCAACTCAGAAGTCACCTCGAACCTTCTCTCACCCTCCACGTCCTCCACGTCCCCCACGCTTCTCCTCAGCTCTGGCTCCTGCTCACAGACTCTATATCCAGCAACCGAGTCTGTGAGTGCAGACCTTCATCTAAACAAGCTGAAAAGACAGAAAAGATTTGTGCAGAAACACAGCAGTGAAGTGAAGCGCAGGGAAAAAAGTCACGGCCCATAAAGACTGAGCTTCTGCCGTGCCAACATCCGAAAGGATGAGCGAATGAACGAAAGAAATGAAGAAAGTAACAGAAAGGATTGTGTGACAGGAAGGAAGAGAGAAAGGAAGGAGGGTGAGGTAGGATAGAAAAGGAAAAAAGTAAGGAAGGAGTGAGGGGAAGGAAGAAAGAGAGAGGAAGAAAGTAGTGAGGAGAAGGAAGAAAGGAAGGAAGGAAGGAAGGACGGTGGATAAGGTAGGAAGGATGAAAGGAAAGTGTAAGGGGTTTGATATGAAAGAAAAGGAAGGAAGAATGGAAGGAGTGAGTGAGTGAGAGAAAGGATGGAAGGAAGAACAGACTGAGGAGAAGGAAGGAAGGAAGAAAGAAAGATGGATTGAGTAGATTAAAGGAAGGAGGAAGGGATGGAAGGATTGGAAGAAATCTACATTAGTCTAAAAGCTTAAAAAGAAAAAGAAAAAACAAAAGGATCATAAACAAACAAACAAACAAACAAATGGAGAGAAAATTATTATTGAAGGAATAAACAAGAAGAGTGTGTGTTAAACGAGAGAAAAGCTTTGAAGTGAAGCTCACAACAAAAAGAAATATTACACCAGACCTTTCTTATACACACTATACATCCAAAAGTATGTGCACCCCCCAAACTGCCACAAAGCAGGAAGCACACTGTGGTACAGAATGTCTTTGTTTGTGTAGCTTTACATCTTCTCTTCACTGGAGCTGAGACCCCAAGCTGCTCCAGCGTGACAAAGCTCGCGTGCACAAAGCAGCTCCCATCATTTTATTCCTTTGTGTTTCTGCTGCTTTTACATCCGTTCGGCAGTTAACCTCGATGTCAGAGCGTCCATATGAGGTCTCTCTGAGGGAAATGAACATAAAAAAGGACCTGAAACACGCTTCGTCTCTCAAGTGCAGCTTCACATCCCACAGCTTTTATGTGAAATTTGCATTCGCCACTAAAGAAAAGTAAAATATAGAGGACAGGAATAAAAAAACATGAATAAATGAAACAGGAAGCTACTATCTATGAATTAATTAAACCATTAAGCACAAAAAACACAAAGAGAAGAAAAAGTTTGGCATCATTTCCAGTCTCAAAATCCACAAGAAACTGACTAGCTGAAATATTTCAGAAAAGTGAAACAAGGTCACATTTCTAATGTATGGCAGTTATTCATTCAATAATCCCCCATTTCATGTCTGCTCTTACACTTAGACTCGGAAATTCAATTCATTTCTGATTATTCGCTAGAAGACAAGACCTTGGTAACTGAAGAGTGTTTTTAAACGATCCCAATCTGGCAACCCGGTTATTTGCTGCCTGATTCCTGCCTCAGCGCATCTCTATAGATGACTGTATAGAAGAGAAAACAATATGCTGCCATTGATTCTGTGGTTAATTTGTGTGGTGAACTAACCCAATCTGGCAACCCTGTTCTTTCTTGCTGCTAAATTCTAGCCATATTATTTATGGAAGTTTATTAATTCCACAGTTGTCCAGAAAAGATTTTAGAGCTTTGTTTCATAACTGACTGAGCTACTATTTGCTGCTTTTGCTAGCTGACATGCTAGTAAAATATGGTGCTAAACAGCAGTTAGCATTTACACTCAACACAAACTATTTTGTGTGGAAAAAACATCACTGCTCTACATGATTTTCATCTCGCTTCAATATCGGGGTTCGTTTCTCATCTGGATGGAGAAGCGCTCGGATGGTGGAGGCCATTTTAAATGGAGATACTGGCTAAACTTTCCACTGTTAGCTAAGGTCTTAGCAGAAATTACTTTATCATGATGGCTAGCTGGCTTGGTGTACTAGTTAGAAAGTCATTTAGCTCAGCGTCAAAATGAACAACCAGGAAAATTAACATACCAGGAAAAATGGAAAAATCTTCCATCTGAGCGTCTGCTATAAGAGTTTACATCAGAATAAGACATGGTTGTGCAACAGAACCATCGAGAGCTTCAGGTTTGTGTTGGAAAGTGTGTGCATGGTCATGACAAGTTCCGAATCTGTCAATCACCTCACCAAACGCACTCATTTATTTATTTATTTATTTAGTTATTTATATGAAGGAGATATGAAGGTCAGCTGAACTCAATCATTTGTCGAAATGTAACTTAAAACATAACTTTGTAACTCCACCTTCTCCACTCATTTACATGTATGTGAAAATGGGCGGGGCTCCGTTTTGCACTAGAAGCCACTAGAGGGCCTCAGAGACATTTAAGTCAAATAGTCTTTATTTGTCATATATACGTTACTAAACAGTGAAATTCTTTCTTCACATATACCATCGTTGGGGGTTGGGGTCAGAGCACAGGGTCAGCCATGATGCAAAGCCCCTGAAGCAGTGGGGGTTGGGGGCCTTGTTCGAGGGCCCAACAGTGGCAGCTTAGTGATTCTGGGGCTTGAACAGTCAACATCCCATAGCCTTAATTACTTGAGCTACCACCTGGATTGACGTTCAGTTATGTGTATGATATACATGGTGCGTTCTAGTCATATCGGAAAGATTGTATTTATGGCTCGAACACCTAGGAACACCACCAAAAAGTCATAATTACGAGCTTTCTGAGTTGGGGGCATGTCAGTCAGGAAGCATGCTGGAATCAACAGATTCAGTCAGTAGTTGATGGTATTTTGTTGAAATTCAATGTTTCCTCGCCTCAGAAGCTGATTTCGGTTACACCACAAAGGTTTTTGAAATGCAAACAAATTGCTTCACATTTAAGCAATTATAAAGAGAAATGGAGAAGTAGAGTAAAAAAAATGCTGTATTTATTTGCTGTTAATTAAAAGAATTTCCATCTCACTCTGACCAAAGTGACTTGAACGCACCTAAAGTCGTAATAACAACTTCTTTTACAACTCGGAAATACTTTTTGACCACTAGGTATAAGAAAGTCTATCTAGAGCTACACTACATTGACAAAAGTTTTGGGACACCCCTCCAAATCATTCAATTTCAGGTGTTGTTTTTCAGGGGTTGGGCTCGGTCCCTTAGTTCCAGTGAAAGAAACTCTTAATGCTTCAGTATACCAAGACATTTTGAACAATTTCATGCTCCCATCTTTGTGGGAACAGTTTGGGAATGACCCCTTCCTGTTCCAACATGACTGCACACCAGTGACCAAAGCAAGGTCCATAAAGACATGGAGCCAGGCAAAAAAGTCTGCCTTTACATGTACATGAATGTAATATGGAGTTGTCTCGCCCTTTACAGCTATAACAGCTTCAACTCTTCTGGGAAGGCTTTCCACAAGGTTTAGGTGTGTGTTTATGGGAATTTTTGACCGTTCCTCTAGAAGAGCATTTGTGAGGTCAGGCACTGATGTTGGACGAGAAGGCCTGGTTCACAGTCTCTGCTCTAATTCATCCCAAAGGTGTTCTATGCGATTGAGATCAGGACTCTGGCCAGGTCAGTGGGTGTCCCAAAACTTTTGGCAATACAGTGTAGATGAGGCAGTGAGCTCAAGAAAGTTTAGCAAACCAACAAAGGCTTATATTTGTGAAATAGTTTCAATTGCTGGTCACTCAGAAGAGCTAACTGGATATCATTTGGTGTGGTTCTGCCTCGTTGGATGAGAGTTAATTGGAAAGAAAGAAAAAAAGAAAGAAGAAGAGATACAGCTCAGGCTTCAAGACATCAGCCGACATTTCAGGACGTTTTTGCATCTGGTTCTTAACTTTCACAAAGGCACTTATGGTACTTCCAAGGATGCTAAGTACTACTGAAAAAAAAATCACCCACGTTTTAACCTTTCAAATTTTCAAGGATAAAAACAGAAGCAGTTATTCTGCTGAGCCTTAAAAGAGATGAAGATTAAAAATACTGACCTTCAGAGATACAGAATTGTTTCTTATTAAACCGTCGGATCGTTTTCATCAGAACCGGACGCTTTCATGAAACGGCCGTTAAACCCTGAGCTCAGTTACACTAAAGACTCGTGACGGATCTTTATTTTATTCTTTGCCCTGTCTGTTTTTGTCCGTTTTACATCAATTCAATTTTCCAGTGACCAGCTCAGCACCTTCCAGATTGTTAAACATGTAACATAATTCTTTAACGTTTCTTCATTTGGCAGATGCTTTAATGCAGAAACATGGTAGGAGTGATTCAGTGCGCAGTTCAAGCGTAAAGCTGTTCAATGAGCTGACAGAGATACAAGTGCTGCGAGATTAATTTCCCAACAGCTGACCACAAAGACGTAGAAAACACTTTCGGGAAAAAGTTCCTCGCTCGCGTCAAACCAGAAATGAAAAAACTCAGAAAATGATTTAAGGTTTTAAAAGGAAAAAGATATTGATTTTAAAACACACCAATATATTTAGCTAACACTGATCTCCAACAGCTTGCTTGTTAATCGCTTAAATGCTAGCTAGCATGATGCTAAACACTAACTGCTAACTGCTACAATACGAACGTGTTGATTATTTTGCTCACATCTCATCCTGGAGTATTTTATTCCTCTCATCCCATGGCAAATTGCTAGCAATTACATTATTGTATTTAGGGAAGAACAAGAAGTCGTCGTTTTTATATTATGTTATACTTTCAACAAAACGAGCTAGAAAATAAAATTTATAAAGTTTCGTGTCCTAAAGATGACAGAAAACTCTGATGCCGGAGACTCTTTCCATTAATGTAAAGAAAAAATGTCTCTAAATGCTGTAAGAAAACTATTAAATTAAAAAAAAAATTAAGAATTGCACTCGATTTAAAAACAGAGCTGTTGCTATAGAAACAATACGCCTCTGACCAATCAGAATCCAGAACAGCACTAAGGTCTCTAAACGTCTTTAATTAGCCACTGATTTCCTTTCTCCTGTCCATTTCCTGTAGAATTCTGTAGCATTGAAGCCAGAGTAAGGCTTCTCTCCATATAAAGCTCTCTGATTATGATGAATTTCTTCACTCTGTCTTCTCACGTTAGTTCAGCGGTGGAATTTTCACACCTAAAACAAACAGAACCTTTCATCGAAAGCTTGAAGCTTTTCTAGCGGCTGAGTAACGTCGTTCTCGCCAACATGAGGGTTCTTTCACTCCACGTCCACTGTAGCGCCATTGCTGCCGAGTCGTCAGTAGAATTAGATAAAATGAAATAAATGAGTTACTTAAATTAGCATAGAGCTAAGAACTGGTGAAGTATAAAACCAGCGTAAAGCTGGAATACGTGAGTCCCTGAATCCTTTATGTTTGTTTTTTTTTCCTATCCATTCTTAGCTCTATGCTAGTCTTTAAACTTTAAGCTTTGTGCTCTACAGACAAGCACGAAATTACATTTTGAGCTTCACTTTATTATTTTTTATTTCCCTCTATCTATTCTTAGCTCTATACTAGACATATTATATATTCCATACATATTATATATTCCAGCTTTATGCTAGTTTTTTTTTTTTTACTCTGTCCGTTCTTAGCTCTACAGACAAGCACAAAATTAGCATAAAGCATAGACTAGAGAAGAGCAAAGAATGGATAATGTTAAAAAATTAGGAAAAGCAGGAATGAACAAATTTAGAAAAGTTACAAATTTAGCTGCTTTGGGCTAGTGTTTTTTCCCTCTGGTTTTATGCTAGTTTTTTTACCCTGTTCATTCTTAGAGCCATGCTAGTCTTTAAGTTTTGAGCTTTACTCTATTATTTTTTTTTACTTAGCCCATTCTTAGCTCTATGCTAGATTTTCAACTTTGTATATTCCAGCTTTGTGCTAGTTTTTTTTTTTTTTTTTTTTACTCTGTCCATTCTTAGCTCTATGCTAGCGATTATTCGGCTATTGAAAACATCAGCACACTTTCACCTCCGCTTTATCGCCTGAAGGTTTATATCTGTGTTTCTTTTCTCTGTCTGAGAAAACAAGATAACATGCTGCGGGCTGAAAAACCCTGTAGGTGTTTCTACTCGCTGCTTCGTGGAGAAAACCGACCCGATCATCTGCAGGTTTGAAGATAATCTGCACTTAATGTAACCTGCGGAGTAACTCCATCTGATTTGTGCAGGAAGTTAATGTGTTTGTTTAACGCCTGAACGCCAGCACGTGGGATTTAAATGCATTTTAATTTTGTGGACTTTCCAGAGATAAAATAACAAACAAAAAAACGGCCAAAGAAATGACCCAAAGTTTTTCCTTAGTAATATTTAATAATGTTATAAAAATAGAGTTCTGTTGTTACACAAGTGTCACATGACCTTCATATGTGAATCACCTGATTAATTTTTCAGAAGATTCATTCAGATTCATATAAAGTTCACAATTGATTCGTTTTCCCCCACATATGATTTTTACACAAGATTCATTTATTCGTTCATCTTTTATGAAATGATTCATTTATTTTCATGTAATTTTTAAATGATTCATCACATGTGATTCCTTAACTTGATTCATTTATTCATTTGCTCTTTATTTTAAATAAATTATAAACATGACCCATTGCTTGATTTGTTTATTGTTAAAATGATTCATTTATTGTCACATGATTTTTAAACTTGATTCCTTCATTTGATTAATTTATTAATTTGCTTCATTTATTTTTACGTCATTTTAAAATATGATTCCTTTATTACATTATTTATTTACTTGATTCATTTATTCATTTCTCTTTTTAAAGGAGTGATTCATTTATTTTCATATGCTTCCATCACATAAATCATTTATTCATTTGATCTGTTTTCTCCAAAAAATGATTCATTAATTTTTGTGTGAGTTTTTAAATATGATTCCTTTATGACATGTGATTTCTTTACTTGATTCATTTATTCATCTGTTCTTTTTTTAAAGAAATGATTCAATTATTTTCATGTGTGAGTTTTTAAATATGATTCCTTTATTACGTGATTTCTTTACTTGATTCACTTATTCATTTGCTTGTTTTTTAAAAAAAAGATTCATTGAATTTCACGTGATTCATTAATTGATTTTTTAAAGAAATTATTCATTTATTTTCAAGTGCTTCTGTCAAATGATTCATTTATTGATTTGCTCTGTTCTTCCCCAAAATGATTCATTTATTTTTTACATGTGATTCCTTCACTTGATTCATTTATTCATTTGTTCTTTTTTTAAGAAATGACTCATTGAATTTCACATGTGATTCCTTCATGTGATTCATTTATTGATTTGCTCTTTTTAAAAGAAATGATTCATTTATTTTCACATGCTTACATCACATGAATCATTTATCCATTTGCTCTTTTTCCCCAAAGAAATTACTCATAAATTTTTAATGTGATTCCTTCATGTGATTCATTTATTCATTTCTCTTTTTATAGGAATGATTCATTTATTTTTGAGTTTTTAAATATGATTCCTTTATTGCATGTGATTTCTTTACTTGATTCATTTATTCATCTGTTATTTTTTAAAGAAATGATTCAATTATTTTCACTTGCTTCCATTATATTATTCATTTATTGATTTGCACTCTTTTTTCCCAAAAATGATTCATTAATTTTTTATGTGATTCCTTCGCTTGATTAATTTTTTCATTTGGTCTTTCAGTTGAGACCTGACTCATTTATTCCCCCTTTTTTTAAACATAAAAACAAATATCTAACCAGTTAACGTAAGCTGAACTGTTCACTATCACTCTATCACAGTATTGCAGTTTTGTTAAATAATTTGAGGAATTTAAGGATTGTGATCAGTGTTAAAAGACACACTGAAAGCTGCACAAGCTCAGATTATTTCTTTGAAAAATCTTCCTCCTCAAAAGCCTCGACCAGCTAATAGAAACGTCCTGGAGACCCTCGAGACCGAGATGACATTGGATGAAAGAAATGGATCAGATATACAGGTATGGAGCTCCGGGGGAATTTCCTGTATTTGTGAAAGCTTCATTCCAAATGAGCAAAAGACAAACTTCCGGATGTCTAATAGAAGGTAAGTAAAGAGTTTGTTTAATTAAGGTCTCATTGTAATAGTTCCAGTTAATCTAGCCATGGGGGTCACAGTCCAGTGACTTCTGTGCCGGTCCCAAGCCCAGATAAATAGAGAGGGTTGCGTCAGGAAGGGCATTGCCAAATTTAACCATACAAAACGTCAGTACGAATTTCATACCGGATCGGTCGAGGCACAGGTTAACAACGACCGCCATCGGTGCCGTTGACCTACAGGGCGCCGGTGGAAATTGGGCTACTGTTGGTCGAAAAAGTAAAGGAGGGAGGAGAGTGCACAGACAGAGAGAGAAGAGGAAAGGTAAGAGTGTAGGACTGAGAATAGGAACTCTGAATGTTGGTACTATGACAGGGAAAGGTAGAGAGCTGGCTGATATGATGGAGAGAAGGAAGGTGGATATACTGTGTGTACAGGAGACCAGGTGGAAGGGTAGCAAGGCTCGTAGTATAGGAGCAGGATTCAAGCTGTTTTATTATGGTGTGGATAGTAAGAGAAATGGGGTAGGTGTGGTCCTGAAGGAGGAGTTTGTGAGGAATGTTCTGGAGGTGAAGAGAGTGTCAGACAGGGTGATGACTCTGAAGTTAGAGATTGAAGGGGTGATGTTGAATGTTGTTAGTGGTTATGCCCCACAGGTAGGTTGTGAGTTGGAGGAGAAAGAGAGATTCTGGGGTGAATTAGATGAGGTGATGGAGAGTATTCCCACAGGTGAGAGAATGGTGATAGGAGCGGATTTTAATGGACATGTTGGTGAGGGGAACATAGGTGATAAGGAGGTGATGGGCAAGTTTGGAGTTAAGGAAAGGAACCTTGAAGGACAGATGGTAGTGGACTTTGCTAAGAGGATGGACATGGCTGTGGTTAACACTTATTTTCAGAAGAGGGAGGAGCATAGAGTGACTTACAAGAGTGGAGGTAGGAGAACACAGGTACACTACATTCTATGTAGAAGAGGCAATCTGAAAGAGATTAGTGACTGTAAAGTGGTAGTGGGAGAGAGTGTAGCCAGACAGCATAGGATGGTGGTGTGTAGGATGACTTTGTTGGTCTGTAAGAAGAAGAGGTCAAAGATAGAGAAGAAAACCAAGTGGTGGAAGCTGAAAAAGGAGGAATGTTGTGAGGAATTTAGACAGAAGTTGAGGCAGGCTCTGGGTGGTCAGGTAGTGCTGCCAGATGACTGGGAAACTACAGCGGAAGTGATCAGGGAGACAGGGAGAAAGGTGCTGGGTGTGTCATCTGGAAGGAGGAAAGAAGATAAGGAGACTTGGTGGTGGAATGAGGAAGTTCAGGATAGTATCCAGAGGAAGAGGTTAGCCAAGAGGAAGTGGGACATGGACAGGACTGAAGAGAACAGACAGGAATACAAGGAGTTACAGTGCAGAGTGAAGAGGGAGGTGTCTAAGGCCAAGCAGAAGGCATATGACGAGTTGTACACTAGGTTAGACACTAGAGAAGGAGAGAAGGACTTGTACAGGTTAGCTAGGCAGAGGGATCGAGATGGGAAGGATGTGCAGCAAGTTAGAGTTATTAAGGATAGAGATGGAAGGGTGCTCACAAGTGAGGAGAGTGTACAGAGGAGATGGAAGGAGTACTTTGAGGAGCTGATGAATGAGGAAAATGAGAGGGAAAAAAGAGTAGAAGGGGTGAACTCTGTGGAACAGAAAGTAGATAAGATTAGAAAAGATGAAGTCAGGAAGGCTTTGAAGAGGATGAAAAGTGGAAAGGCAGTTGGTCCTGACGACATCCCGGTGGAGGTCTGGAAGTGTCTGGGAGAGGCAGCTGTGGAATTTTTGACTAGTTTGTTCAGCAGAGTTTTAGAGAGTGAGAAGATGCCTGAGGAATGGAGAAGAAGTGTGTTAGTGCCGATCTTTAAGAATAAGGGTGACGTGCAGAGTTGCAGCAACTATAGGGGGATAAAGTTGATGAGCCATACAATGAAGCTATGGGAAAGAGTAGTGGAAGCTAGGTTAAGGAAGGTAGTGGAAGTTTGTGAGCAGCAGTATGGCTTCATGCCCAGAAAGAGCACAACAGAGGCAATTTTTGCTCTGAGAATTTTGATGGAGAAGTATAGGGATGGTCAGAGGGAGTTGCACTGTGTGTTTGTAGACTTGGAGAAAGCATATGACATGGTGCCAAGAGAAGAGCTGTGGTACTGTATGAGGAAGTCAGGAGTAGCAGAGAAGTATGTCAGAGTGGTGCAGGACATGTATGAGAGGAGCAGGACAGTGGTGAGGTGTGCTGTAGGTCAGACAGAGGAGTTCAAAGTGGAGGTGGGACTGCATCAGGGATCGGCTCTGAGCCCCTTCCTGTTTGCTATAGTGATGGACCAGTTGTCAGAGGAGGTCAGACAGGAGTCTCCTTGAACGATGATGTTTGCAGATGACATTGTGATCTGTAGTGAGAGCAGGGAGCAGGTGGAGGAAAACCTGGAGAGGTGGAGGTTTGCGCTGGAGAGAAGAGGAATGAAAGTCAGTCGTAGTAAGACTGAGTACATGTGTGTGAATGAAAGGGAGGGAAGTGGAACAGTAAGGTTACAGGGTGAAGAGGTGAAGAAGGTACAGGAGTTTAAGTACTTGGGGTCAACAGTCCAGAGTAATGGAGAGTGTGGAAAAGAGGTAAAGAAGTGAGTGCAGGCAGGTTGGAATGGCTGGAGAAAGGTGTCGGGAGTTCTGTGTGATAGGAAAATATCAGCGAGAATCAAGGGGAAGGTGTACAGGACAGTGGTGAGACCGGCCATGCTGTATGGTTTAGAGACAGTGTCACTGAGGAAGCGACAGGAGTCAGAGCTAGAGGTAGCAGAGCTGAAGATGTTGAGATTCTCTTTGGGAGTGACAAGATTGGACAGGATTAGGAATGAGTACATCAGAGGGACAGCTCATGTTGGACGTTTGGGGGACAAAGTTAGGGAGGCCAGATTAAGATGGTTTGGACATGTTCAGAGGAGGGAGAGTGAGTATATTGGTAGGAGAATGTTGGACATGGAGCTGCCAGGCAGGAGGCAAAAAGGAAGGCCAAAGAGGAGGTATATGGATGGAATTAATGAGGATATGAAGCTAGTTGGTGCAAGTGTTGAGGATGCAGAAGATAGGGATAGGTGGAGAGAGATGATTTGCTGTGGCGACCCCTGAAGGGAAAAGCCGAAAGAAGAAGAAGATTGTAATAGTTCCAGTTATCAAAACATCAGAATATGTTCTTGAATTTTCTTTAAAATATCACACTATAATGACAAAGTCAGGAAAGGTCAGTGCATATTTTTTTCTATAATGTATGGGTTTTGTTTTGTTTTTTAATTACTGCCCAAGTGTAAACTTTGCTCAGGGACGTGAGTGCAAAAAAAAAAAAAAAAAGCCAAAACAAAATGAAAAACTGCACAGGTAAATTAATTTTACACTAATTATAGTCTGGCCCCCAGCAGAGCAGCAGCTCCAGCGCATTTTAATACATCAGCACATGAATATTCAGATAAACAGCAGAATGGGACATTAGGATGTAATTTCATTCCTTTCTCCTGGAGAGAGAGAGACAGAGAGAGAGAGAGCAAAAGAGAGAGAAAATTTTAGAGAGAGAGACAAGTATAGAAAGAGAGAGAGAGAGAGAGAGCAAAAGAGAGAGAGAGAGAGAGAGAGAGAGAGAGAGAGAGAGAGAGAGAGAGAAAGGGAGACAAGAAGAGAGAGAAAGAGAGAGGAGAAGAGATAGAAAGGCAGAGAGAGGGAGAAAGGCAGAGAGAGACAGACAGACAGACAAACAGACAGAAGAGACAAAGGCAAAAAGAGAAAACGACAGAGAGAGGACAGACAAAAAAGAGACAGAGAGAGGGAGAAAGGCAGAGAGAGATAGAGAGACAGACAGACAAACAGACAGACAGAGACAAAGGCAAAAAGAGAGAAAGACAGAGAGAGAACAGAGAGAGAGAGAGGGAGAGAGAGGGAGAGAGACAGACAGAGACAAAGGCAAAAATAGAGAAAGACAGAGAGAGACAGAGAGAGAGAGAGAGAGAGAATTTCCAGAATTTCCCCAAGGCCATCCGATAGTCCTTCTCCATGGCCTCACCGAACTCCTCCCAGACCCGTGTTTTTGCTTCCGAGACCACCCGGGCTGCAGTTCACTTGGCCTGCCAGTATGCCTCAGCTGCCTCTGGAGTCCCCCCGAGCCAACCAGGCTCGATAGGGCTCCTTCTTCAGTTTGACGGCATCCCTTACTTCCAGTGTCCACCACTGTGTTCAGGGATTGAGACCGCGACCGGCACCAGAGACCTTACGGCCACAGCTCTGGATGGCTGCATCAACAATGGAGGAGGAGAACATGGTCCACTCAGACTCAATGTCCCCAAACTCCCTCAGGATCTGATTGAAACTCTCCCAGAGGTGGGAGTTGAAGACCCCCCTGACAGAGGGATCAGCAAGATGTTCCCAACAGACCCTCACAATACGTTTGGGTCTGCCAAGTCTGTCCGGCATCCTCCTCCGTAAGCGGATCCAACTCACCACCAGGTGGTGATCGGTTGACAGCTCCACCTCTCTCTTCACCTGAGTGTCCAAGACATGCGGCCGAAGGTCAGATTGCACGACCACAAGGTCAATCATTGGTCTCCGGCCTAGGGTGTCCTGGTACCACGTGTACTGATGGGCACCCTTATGCTTGAACATGGTGTTCGTTATGGACAGGCCATGACTAGCACAGAAGTCCAGCAACAGGACACCACTCGAGTTCAGATCAGGGGGACCATTCCTCCCAATCACGCCCCTACAGGTATCACTGTCGTTGCCCACATGGGCGTTGAAGTCCCCCAGCAAAACTATGGAGTCCCCAGTCGGAGCACCTTCCAGCACCCCTCGCAGGGTCTCCAAGAAGGTTGGGTACTCCACACTCCAGAGAAGAAGAGGGTCCAACCTCTCTCAAGGAGTTGGGTTCCAGAGCCCAGGCTGTGCGTGGAGGCAAGCCCGACTATCTCTAGCCGGTATTGCTCAACCTCCCTCACCAGCTCAGCCTCCTTCTCCCCCAGTGAGGTGACATTCCATGTCCCAAAAGCCAGATTCTTTGTCCAGGGTTTGGATCATTGGGGCCCCCACCCATGACTGCTACCCAAAACACACTGCACCGGACCCTTATGCTCCTTCCTGTGGATGGTGGGCCTACGGGAAGGTGGGCCTACGTTTTTCCTTCGGGCTGTGCCCGACCGAGTCCCACAGGCAAAGACTCAGCCACCAGGCGCTCGCCTGCGTGCCCCAACACCAGGCCTGGGTCCAGGGTGGGGCGCCGATGACGCCAGTCTGGGCCAACGTAACGGTCCTTGATTGTATTTCCATAAAGGTTTTGAACCGCTCTTAGTCTGACCCGTCACCTAGAACCCGTTTGCCTTGGGAGACCCTACCAGGGCACTAGGCCCCCGACAACATGGCTCCTAGGTTCATTCGGGTACTCAAACCCCTCCACCACAATAAGGTGGCGGTTCAAGGAGGGGACTATTATATATCAACTGATATATTCTCTTAAATTATTCTTTAAACAGGAAGGAAATTATTGAAGACCAACTCTTCCAGACAGTTTGACTTGATTCTGTGAATCTGTGACCTTGACTCTGTCTGGATCAATTCCACGATCTAATCAGAACATCTGCTGGTTATAAAGATGCTTCTCTATAAACCCTAATAACATTCAGACTGTCCTTATTGAGAAATCGCGTTAACGGGGAGCTCGAGTGGACGGACGGACGGACGGATGGATGACCTGAAACATGATGCCTTCCTGAATCAGAGGTGTGTGGTGTAAAAAAAAATTTAATAATTAAAATGAGAGACTTGAGTAAAAAAAATAATAATAATAAAACATGGAAAAACTTCCAGCTTTTGTAAAATTCATTCTTTAAATAAGCATTTTTTAAATTAATTTATAAATAAATACATAGATAGATAGATAGATAGATAGATAGATAGATAGATAGATAGATAGATAGATAGATAGATAGATAGATAGATAAATATTCCAGAAATTGGAAAACAAAAATGTAGAAAGAAATACAGAAATGAATTGTGTATAAAAGATAATCATAATAATAATAATGATAATAATAATAATAATAATAATAATAATAATAATAATAATAATAATAATAATAATAATAATAAAAATACTACATCACTGACGACTATATTTGTGTGTGTGTGTGTGTGTGTGTGTGTGTGTGTGTGTGTGTTTGCTAATGAAAGTACACATCCTCATCCTATTGGCTGCAGGAATCTCTCCTGCTTACTTCCTGTCACTGATGCTGGATAAAAATGTAACTGAATGTATCATGTGTTTTTTTCCTAAAGCCCCGTTCCGTCCTGTTTCTGTCTCTTTATTTCGCTCCCTAATGTCCCGGTGATTGACAGCGGACTCTGTCCTCGTGCTCTGTCGGTTTAATGAGTGACATCTAAATATCTTCTGTCATACAGCTTCCTCTGCTGCACGTCATTAAACGTCTTGCGCTGATGAATTTGCCTGAGAGCGAGTCTCGAGCGCTGACGGTGAGACTCAGAACTCTATAAGCTCTCGCTTGTGCTCCTTCCTGCTTGGAGAGGATGCTGTAGAGTCTGTATTGAGCTTCTCACACAGTCACACTTCAGTTCATGGAGATCCTTCAACAGATTCTTTCACTGAATGTTTAAAGAAGAAAGCAGTGATGAGAGCACTGAGTATAGGGCCTAGTAAGAACCTCTACACACACACACACACACACACACACACACACACACACATGCACCCAAAAAGGTCGTAACCATTACTATATGAATGAATGAATGAATGAATGAACTAACAGACAAATACACAAACAAACAAATAAACAAAGACAAATAAAAGAATAAATAAACAAATAAAGAAAGAAGATTAAATAAAATAAGCTAACAAACAAACAAATAAACAGACACAGATAAAATAAATAAGTAAATAAAAAATAAATAAATAAGCTACCAAACAAACAAATAAACAGACACAAATAAAATAAATAAATAAATGAATAAATAAATATTTTCCTATTCTGTTATCCTTTTGTGAAATTTCTACTTTTAAATTTCTTCTGTTTAGTCCAAAGACTCCAACATTTTGTGAAAATTATAAAATACTGTTAATTAACTCTGACCCTGAACCTTAGCATTCTGTTTTCTATTCATCATTTAAATGGACCTGTAAAGCCAGATTTGATAAACATGTCTGTATATTTTTCTTTAAATTTTTTTTCTTTCTTTTTACTTCTCTTGTTCCTTTGAGTCAGAGTCGCTCAAAGTGTCTGATGAACTAGCGGACGGAGGAGGACGGATGTCCCTTTCTATTGCTGAACTCTTAAAGCACATAAAGCAACTCTCAATAACATTAATAAATTCTTCATCCTGTCAATAATATTAATTTGTAAAATAACATAACACCAGTAACAGAAATGAGGAGATGGTGAGACTTGAAATCTAACAAGAGTTTATGCTTATGATTTAGATTTTTTGACTCAATCTACTTTTCATTGTATTTCTACACTGACGAATAAAAAAAACTTTTTTTTTAATCTTTAACAGCCCTGCAAGAGCGTTTCTATCAGCCGCCGCTGCACACAGGAGCTGATAATTTGCTGAAGTTTCCACACGTCTGCTTTAAACGAGCCGAACAGCTCAGGTAACAGTTTCATTGCATCATTCACACATTGCACATATTTCTAATTATCTCGACAAGGACAAGATTCTCAGTCACGCTCCTTTCATTCCAGACTCACTTGCAAAATATTACTCGCCGCTTTGACACACGTTTCTGCTAATTCTGAACGCAGCAGAGACAGTAAAGCAGGAACGTCCAGGATTTGGTGTGTCACGTCCAGGCTGAGAAAGAAATCGCTCACTGCATTGATTCTTAGCTTTTTATTCAGGTCTGTTTTTCTGACCAAAATTCCTAAATTTCTGGTTATTGGTTCATTTTCATTTTGGGTCAGTAACATCTTCTTCTTCTTTCGGCTTTTCCCTTCAGAGGTCGCCACAGCGAATCATCTCTCTCCACCTATCCCTATCTTCTGCATCCTCAACCCTTGCACCCACTAGCATCATATCCTCATTAATTCCATCCATATACCTCCTCTTTGGCCTTCCTCTTTGCCTCCTGCCTGGCAGCTCCATGTCCAACATTATCCTACCAATATACTCACCCTCCCTCCTCTGAACATGTCCAAACCATCTTAATCTGGCCTCCCTAGCTTTGTCCCCCA
This sequence comes from Hemibagrus guttatus, assembly GCA_033459395.1. NCBI lineage: Eukaryota > Metazoa > Chordata > Actinopteri > Siluriformes > Bagridae > Hemibagrus > Hemibagrus guttatus. Next base: position 22,526,446 of record JAUCMX010000015.1, on the reverse strand, counting down.
AACGTCCAACATGAGCTGTCCCTCTGATGTACTCGTTCCTAATCCTGTCCAATCTTGTCACTCCCAAAGAGAACCTCAACATCTTCAGCTCTGCTATCTCTAGCTCTGACTCCTGTCTCTTCCTCAGTGACACTGTCTCTAAACCATACAGCATGGCCGGTCTCACCACTGTCCTGTACACCTTCCCCTTGATTCTCGATATTTTCCTATCACACAGAACTCCCGACACCTTTCTCCACCCGTTCCAACCTGCCTGCACTCGCTTCTTTACCTCTTTCCCACACTCTCCATTACTCTGGACTGTTGACCCCAAGTACTTAAACTCCTGTACCTTCTTCACCTCTTCACCCTGTAACCTTACTGTTCCACTTCCCTCCCTTTCATTCACACACATGTACTCAGTCTTACTACCACTGACTTTCATTCCTCTTCTCTCCAGCGCAAACCTCCACCTCTCCAGGTTTTCCTCCACCTGCTCCCTGCTCTCACTACAGATCACAATGTCATCTGCAAACATCATTGTCCAAGGAGACTCCTGTCTGACCTCCTCTGACAACTGGTCCATCACTATAGCAAACAGGAAGGGGCTCAGAGCCGATCCCTGATGCAGTCCCACCTCCAATCTGAACTCCTCTGTCTGACCTACAGCACACCTCACCACTGTCCTGCTCCTCTCATACATGTCCTGCACCACTCTGACATACTTCTCTGCTACTCCTGACTTCCTCATACAATACCACAGCTCTTCTCTTGGCACCCTGTCATACGCTTTCTCCAAGTCTACAGACACACAGTGCAACTCCCTCTGACCATCCCTATACTTCTCCATCAAAATTCTCAGAGCAAAAATTGCATCTGTTGTGCTCTTTCTGGGCATGAAGCCATACTGCTGCTCACAAATTTCCACAACCTTCCTTAACCTAGCTTTCACTATCTTCATTGTATGGCTCATCAACTTTATCCCCCTATAGTTGCTGCAACTCTGCACGTCACCCTTATTCTTAAAGATAAAGGCACTAATACAATTCTTCTCCATTCCTCAGGCATCCTCTCACTCTCTAAAATCCTGTTAAACAAACTAGTTCCACTGATTCCACTGCTGCCTCTCCCAGACACTTCCAGACCTCCACCGGGATGTCGTCAGGACCAACTGCCTTTTCCACTTTTCATCCTCTTCAAAGCCTTCCTGACTTCATCCTTTCTAATCTTATCTACTTTCTGTTCCACAGAGTTCACCCCTTCTACTCTTTTTTCCCTCTCATTTTCCTCATTCATCAGCTCCTCAAAGTATTCCTTCCATCTCCTCTGTACACTCTCCTCACTTGTGAGCACCCTTCCATCTCTATCCTTAATAACTCTAACTTGCTGCACATCCTTCCCATCTCGATCCCTCTGCCTAGCTAACCTGTACAAATCTTTCTCTCCTTCTCTAGTGTCTAACCTAGTGTACAACTCGTCATATGCCTTCTGCTTGGCCTTAGACACCTCCCTCTTCACTCTGCGCTGTGACTCCTTATATTCCTGTCTATTCTCATCAGTCCTGTCCATGTCCCATTTCTTCTCGGCTAGCCTCTTCCTCTGGACACTATACTGAACTTCCTCATTCCACCACCAAGTCTCCTTATCTTCTTTCCTCCTTCCAGATGACACACCCAGCACCTTTCTCCCTGTCTCCCTGATCACTTCCGCTGTAGTTTCCCAGTCATCTGGCAGCACTACCTGACCACCCAGAGCCTGTCTCAAATTCTGTCTAAATTCCTCACAACATTCCTCCTTTTTCAGCTTCCACCACTTGGTTTTCTTCTCTATCTTTGACCTCTTCTTCTTACAGACCAACAAAGTCATCCTACACAGCACCATCCTATGCTGTCTGGCTACACTCTCTCCCACTACCACTTTACAGTCACTAATCTCTTTCAGATTGCCTCTTCTACATAGGATGTAGTCTACCTGTGTTCTCCTACCTCCACTCTTGTAAGTCACTCTATGCTCCTCCCTCTTCTGAAAATAAGTGTTAACCACAGCCATGTCCATCCTCTTAGTAAAGTCCACTACCATCTGTCCTTCAAGGTTCCTTTCCTTAACTCCAAACTTGCCCATCACCTCATCACCTATGTTCCCCTCACCAACATGTCCATTAAAATCCGCTCCTATCACCACTCTCTCACCCGTGGGAATACTCTCCATCACCTCATCTAATTCACTCCAGAATCTCTCTTTCTCCTCCAACTCACAACCTACCTGTGGGGCATAACCACTAACAACATTCAACATCACCCCTTCAATCTCTAACTTCAGAGTCATCACCCTGTCTGACACTCTCTTCACCTCCAGAACATTCCTCACAAACTCCTCCTTCAGGACCACACCTACCCCATTTCTCTTACTATCCACACCATAATAAAACAGCTTGAATCCTGCTCCTATACTACGAGCCTTGCTACCCTTCCACCTGGTCTCCTGTACACACAGTATATCCACCTTCCTTCTCTCCATCATATCAGCCAGCTCTCTACCTTTTCCTGTCATAGTACCAACATTCAGAGTTCCTATTCTCAGTCCTACACTCTTACCTTTCCTCTTCTCTCTCTGTCTGTGCACTCTCCTCCCTCCTCTACTTCTTTGACTAACAGTAGCCCAATTTCCACCGGCAGCCTGTAGATCAACGGCGCCGATGGCGGTCGTTGTTAACCTGCGCCTCAACCGATCCGGTATGAAATTTGTAGTGACGAAATGATCAAATTTGGCAATGTTTTATGCCGGATGCCCTTCCTGACACAACCCTCTTTATTTATCCGAGCTTGGGACCGGCACAGAAGTCACTGGACTGTGACCCCCATGGCTAGATTTTAGGTCAGGAACATATAAAAATAAAAAAAATTAAAAATAGAGAAATTAAATAAATAAATAAATAAATAAAAGTTTTTCTTTAATTGAAGATACATAAAATAAAAAATAAAATAAAATATTTAAAAAAAAAAATTGTGTTTTTTTTTTTTTTTTTTTTTTTTTTAAATAAGATCTTTAGACATCACCTACTTGTACAGTTTTAGCTAAGACTTTAGAATCATTTTCTGAGCTGATTAACGACATGGCAAGAAGAAGATGGTCCTCCATGACAATATCAGAGATGCTGCTGCGTGAGTGTGGCTTTTCCCTCAAAGACTATTAGCAGATTTTGCTCTGATATCACGACTTAAACCGATCTGCAATTTCATCTAACACAGAATGTGTTTGAAAACTAAAAATACTGTAGCTGAGAGACACTCATTTATTTCCACACGTGGGCGTGTCCAGAGACACAACAGTTTGAGAAAAGCTGAAATTCTTTATGCAAATAGTGACTACCCGTGGGAGTGAAGACATCTCATTTATCTCCTTATTCTCCTTTGTCTGATGCAGATATAATCTGCTGAATTATATATTTATACACAAACGCCAAATCTTCCTCCAGAATGTTTCATTGGAGCAGCAAGCACTGATATACCTATCATTATTACCATGGCAACTAGTCGTAGAGTAGCAACGCCTACTGATGACTTCGTACTACAGCAACTGAAGACTCGCATGAATGTCGAGCGATTGTGATCAAGAAAAAATGTAGAAATGTTCACTGAGTAGAAACCCAAAAGTCAAGACTTGGGATAAAGGTCTCGTAAATGTTTGGGTCATTTTATCCAAAAGTGTTTAGATACATAACCTCAGATCAGTTAGATTTACAGGTAGGAGACTTAAGAGACGTATTAGCCGATCTCTGAGTGATCAGGGAAGAGCTCGGGTTTCAGAAACTCACAGCTTCTTTCTCTTTTTACAATTTTTATTTATCTATTTTTTTGTTCTTTCTGTTGAAAACAGAAAGAAAAATTCAATTGTTTTTTTTAAGGTTTTAACAGTGAATATTGTCGCAAAGCAGTTTACAGGAGTTTAAAAAATTGTAATAAAAATTTAATATTTATATATTTAAAAACTATGAAAAGTTAAAAAGATTTCTTTTCTTTCTCATGTCTGGATTTTGAAACTTCATATTTTCATACAATTTTTAAAAGTCGACTGACATCTATCTATCTATCTATCTATCTATCTATCTATCTATCTATCTATCTATCTATCTGTCTGTCTGCCTGTCTGTCTGCCTGTCTGTCTGTCTGTCTGTCTATCCATCCATCCATCCATCCATCCATCCATCCGTCTGTCTGTCTGTCTATCTGTCAGTTATTTCCATACTTACTAATCTGTTTATCTGTCTGTCTGTCTGACAGGCAGTCTCTGTCACTCTCTCAGTTAATTCCATATTTACTAATATCTATCTATCTATCTATCTATCTATCTATCTATCTATCTATCTATCTATCTATCTATCTATCTATCTATCTATCTGTCTGCCTGTCTGTCTGCCTGTCTGTCTGTCTGTCTGTCTATCCATCCATCCATCCATCCATCCATCCATCCGTCTGTCTGTCTGTCTATCTGTCAGTTATTTCCATACTTACTAATCTGTTTATCTGTCTGTCTGTCTGACAGGCAGTCTCTGTCTCTCTCTCAGTTAATTCCATATTTACTAATATCTATCTATCTATCTATCTATCTATCTATCTATCTATCTATCTATCAGTTAATTCCATACTTACTAATCTCTCTCTTTCTCTCTCTCTCTCTCTCTCTCTCTCTCTCTCTCTGTCTGTTTCTCTGCCTCTCTGTGTCTCTCTCTCTCTCTCTCTCTCTCTCTCTCTCTCTCTCTCTCTCTCTCTCTCTCTCTCTCTCTCTCTCTCTCCCCTTCTCTCGCTCTCGCTCTCTCATGCCCATCCTTGTGAATAAAAGAGCAGAGGATCATTACAGCCTCAGAAACACATAAAGCTGAGCACGGTGGTGTGTGATGCAGCTCACTGCAGTCATCCTAATAGGGCAAAAACAAAGAGCAAGAATTGTTTGGCACTAAAAAACAGGGGGTGGGGGGTTGAAAAAGGGGTTTATTTCATCATTGTCTCCATAACATAACTTTTGGCCAGCAAACAGAACTCCAGTGTCTCTGTTCTGGCTGTGTAACGACGCTCTAATTGGCAGGCAGGGATGTGACTGGAGCCGGGCGTAATCGCTCGTGTCAGTGTCTCGGCCGTGAGCTCTTTACACGAGCACACGGTGTAACTACAGGTGCAGCAGAGCCACCGGCTTTCATTATGGACCTGCGACGCCACTCATCTGCTTGGCTGGATTGCGTAAGGTCACGATTTAACAGGACTTTAGAGAGTTTGAAAAGCCGAGCGATGGCTGATGGGCTGGCTCTGAAATATGAGAAGGATGGAGGTGAATTAAAGATGATGGAATTACTTTATTCACCAAACGTGGAAGAAAATGTGCAAATAAGCAAGCGTGTAAATATACAGATGAACAAAATAACAACAAAATGGCAGAATTTACAGATGTTTCAGAGTCATATCATACAAATTCTTATAATGATGCTAACTTTTGTTTGTCCAATCAAATTCTGTCTAGAAATGTAAACCATGCCCCCAGAGAAGGATCTTGTTCTTTGGTAGCAGCTGAAATTAATTCTCTCTCTTAGCTTTTGCCCATATATAGCCAGATTTTTTTTCCTTTGTCTGTACCACTATCTGATCTACCCTTGGGTCATGGGGAGCCTGTGCCTATTTCAGGTGTCATCGGGCATCAAGGCAGGATACACCCTGGACGGAGTGCCAACCCATCACCGGGCACACACACACACTCATTCACTCACACAGTCACACACTATGGACATTTTAGAGACTCCAATCAGCCTAGAAGCATGTCTTTGGACTGTGGGAGGAAACCCACCAAGCATGGGGAGAACATGCAAACTCCACACACACAGTGAGCCAGATCTCATTTTATTAAGCTATTTTTTGTTAAGCTGATCTCGACTTGGTGATATTTTGATGGGTGTGACATGGCATCATACACTATGTTGCCAAAAGTTTTGAGATGTCTGCCTTTACATGTACATGAATGTAATATGGAGTTGTCCCGCCCTTTGCAGCTATAACAGCTTCAACTCTTCTGGGAAGGCTTTCCACAAGGTTTAGGAGTGTGTTTATGGGAATTTTTGACCATTCCTCTAGAAGAGTATTTGTGAGGTCAGGCACTGATGTTGGACAAGAAGGCCTGGTTCACAGTCTCTGCTCTAATTCATCCCAAAGGTGTTCTATGGGGTTGAGGTCAGGACTCTGTGCAGGCCAGTCAAGTTCCTCCACACCAAACTCACTCATCCATGTCTTTATGGACCTTGCTTTGTGCACTGGTGCGCAGTCATGTTGGAACAGGAAGGGGTCATCCCCAAACTGTTCCCACAAAGTTGGGAGCATGAAATTGTCCAAAATGTCGTCGTATGCTGAAGCATTAAGAGTTCCTTTTACTGGAACTAAGGGGCCGAGCCCAACCCCTGAATTCAATGATTTGGACGGGTGTCCCAAAACTTTTGGCAATATAGTGTATCTCAAACGCTATTGGCTGCTACGTAAATCAATCAAACGCCCCTATTCCATTCTGACTTCCTGTTTCAAAAGGAAATACAAATCAGAGCATGTAGAATCTCGGATTTGCCCCTCAGCTTGTTCTGATCTTAAAAAATATTAAGATAAAGCATGAGGAAGTAGGAAGTGATGTCCCTGTTCCTAGAATGTATCCGGTGGACGCTAAAGCATCACTGATAGCCTGACACAAAGCTAAGCAGCTAGCTAGCTAGCTAGCTAACTCACTAGCTAGCTTAGCAATATACACAAAACACTACATTACTGGAAACATCCACTTCACAAGTATGACCTAGTCGCATTTTTAGGTTTTAGGATCTAGGTTTAATTATATTTGTGGAAACTCTGGAAGTATGATCTAGTGATTTTTATTTTAAATATATAAAAATATTTCAAACGTCGGCGTTGCGAACGTTTTGAATGAGTTTAATCCAAACCCTAGTAACTCAAAAACAAGTCCAGGCAGACTTTTGAATTGGACCTGTTGTGCTGTGAAGGTGCAAAGTTCAGGAATTAAAAGCGCTATAGCTCTACAGCTAATCCGACTCGGCTGGTTTGCTTGCAGATCAGCAGCACACACTGGCTCGGGGACACTGATCCACACCACAATCGTTCTTTAGATGCTACTGAAGCTGGAGGAAAAATCTTCCAGACGCTGGTGTGAACATCGCAACAATTATCTGTTGTTATGTCCTGAGGCTTTTCTGTGCTGACCACCAGTTCACTCACACCAGTGCACTGGTGGATTGGTACGTTCTGAACTAGTGATTTATTCATTTATTATTATTATTATCCTGTGGGGATCTTTTAAAAATAGCCGCATCTTCTACCCTGTTTTGCTTTATCTATATGAAAAATATCATTAGTGAAGTATATCTATGTTCTTCAGTGCCTGAACAACCCTTAATAAATATCAACCACAACCATATCCACTCTGCTGGAAACGTCAGTCATCGTCAACACCCTCACGGCTCCTCCGGCACATAGCCAACACTGTCGGTGCGATTTGAGGTAACAGAATTAACCTCTCTCACATCAGCTGCCAGATCATGCACATTTCTGCTTTTCTCACCACAGAATCTGCTCGACTGCTCATACCAGCCATAGTTAGAGGATTTCTGGACGTGACGACTCTTTTCCCGCTGCTCTTCCTCCGGATGCCAACTCTAATCTTTCACAAAGGTGTAAAAACCAGCAAGTCTCTGTTCGGATCGGTCTGAAAAGTGTAGGTTTGATTTCTTGAACATCAGCTCAGACACTGGTGCAGGTGTAAATCACAGTCTCCAGTCTTTCGCAGGATGTGATGAACATGCAGGTTAGCATGCTCACTCACAGCTAAGGGCAGTTTCTTGTATCTAATCAGCCATCTACCAGTATGATTTTGGGGAGCTGAGAGGAATCCCATGCAGACACAGCCATGTATCTGTTCAGTTTAGTTTTATTTGTTTGCTGCTTTTAGACTCAGCAGGGAACCTCATCCTCATCTGGGGGACACCAGAGAGTGAGATTATAAATAATGTCCCTTCCACAGCTGTGTGTATATATATATATTTCAGATATTCAGTGATGGAGACCCGAGCACAAAAACCAATGCCGCAACAGGAGTTCAAAGCTGACTCTATGGTCTCCAAGTGGTTCTCTCTAAGACAATCCAGGTGGCATCTCCAGGTACTCTACGAGGCAACATGGGACTCAACACAACACACAGAGGATTTAGGTGTCATATGTATCACTGGTAGAGATATGACATTATGAAGAAATTGGTAGAAAAGATGAAATGGGGAAAAGAGAAGTGGGCTGAGAGCTGAGCCTTGTGGGACACCGCTGAAGCCACATAAAGGAGATGTTGGAGGAGATCAGGAATGATTAGTTTCAGGTTGGCTTTCCAACGTGGAACATTTTTGTAACAGCCATATGGGTCATATTTAAAGATCAGAGTTCACCATTTCTGGTCCATTTTGCTAATTTCCCTGCTCTGATGTATCTACTGAACTTGCTACCTGAAATTCCTTGTCTTTGAGAAGGAGAACAACTAAATTGTGATGGATCTAGGAACATTTTTGGGAGCTAGATTTAAAACCAGAAACCAGTTCATTTCATTTCCATTCTTACTGTGTAACCAGGATTATGGTTTTAACATAAAGTTTGAATCATTGAAGACCTGAAGCAGTGTTCACTGATGGAGACTTGAGGACTTTTGCAACTGCAGTCCAAAAGTGATGGTTTCTAAGTCCACGTTAATCTCACATATCACCAGGCTTCATGTAGATCATCTTCAGCAGCAGCGAGCAGGTTCTAAGCAGAAGAAGTAAGGCATCAGGATGGATCAGGAAGATCTGGGAAGCATAAAGGGTTAGGAACTCTGGGAGTTCAGAAATAAAATGTGGAGAGAGATGAATGAAGCACTGTAAATCTGGACACGATTTGTTTTGCTCACTGACACTTTAAAGAGCTTTAAAATATGGGTTTGGAGAAAAAATGCACAGTGTTAGCACTTTAATAGAGATTAAATATTTAATAGAGAAATTGCAGGGTGGATGTGAAAGACATAAACTCCAAGTCTATATTTCAACAAAGTCAGTTATAGTATTTTTATCTCTATTTTCTTTTCTAACAGACTTGAGGCCAGCTGAAGCGTTGTGATCAGTGAAAAGAAGAAAGACAGTTAAAAATTGGATACCACATTTATTTTTAGCAATACATGGCCTCGAAAAACAAAAGGAACGAGTCGCCCGAGTCTTTTTTTCCTTCCCTCTGTAATGAAGACAGAAAGACAAAGAGAAAAAGAACTAGTGCATGAAATCAAAAAAAGGTGAAAGAGAGGATCGCTTACTAAGATAATGAACCGAAAGGTCACGTCCAATCAGTTTTAGCTTTAGAAAGTGATTTCAGCTTTTTTTGCGGATGTTCAGGATTTTCTTTTCCACCCTGAAAATAATTGAGCTGAGAGGAACGATTGAGCCAAAGCTTGAATTGGATTGGAAATGCATTTCGCTCTGTGTTTATCAAGAGTCTCGTTATGCGTGTGTTGATCCTGGATCGGCTCGTATTTATCACGGTATGCTAATCGATATCTGCTAGCATGTGTGGAAGAGCGCTGGGAGGCAGAAATAACGATGTAGGAGATGGCACGTCGGACACATACTAATGTGTCTGCAGCCAGTTTGGCTCAAAAGAAAGAAAGAGGGAGAGAGCTGTTAAAGAATGGAGAACGAACGAAGGGAAAAATGTATTGTGTTTAGAATATAAACGAAAAACGAAGGATTAGAAATTTCTGCTTCAGAGAATCTATCGGATATAATCATGAGTACAGAACATGCCCCAGAAGCGACGGTCGGTGAAGTCAGAAATCACTGGTGCACAGATTAAGCTGCATTTAAATGTAGAGTTTGGCATTTCTTCTCTAATTTGCATATTATTGCTGGATATCAGTCACAGGACTCAGACTCAGAGACTGGATGCATGGCTCATTACACGAATAAAAATAGTAACAATCTTCCAAAGTAGTCCTCTGAGTAGCAAATCTTAATAATCTATTGTGTAGACCAACTGCCGGTTTTTCTGAGTACATATACAGCCTCGTTTAAAAGGAAAAAGCGATAGAGAGGTGATGTTAATAAGGTGTTGAAACACCACAAAGCCACCAGAACAGCTTTAATGGTGTAATCTACAGGGATCAAAAAGGAAGATCTTCCCTCTCCTGGTATTTGATGAAGATGATGATGATGATGATGATGAAGATGGTAGGCAGCACTGACTAACACAAGTCTCTCATGTGTTCAGCTGAAGATCTAGTGACTAACATCATTTTTATCCCCATAAACCATTAGACATGGGGCGGAGTCATCTCGGAAGAGACCACGACCCACTAGAAGAGGCTATGCCTACTTAGAAACATTTCATCGTATGATAAAAGTGATCATTGAGAAGAACTTGGGATTGATCGTTGTAAAAGGCAACCATTCAAATGAATTTAGATGAACAGAGTGTTTAGAACGTAGAAATACACTAGCAAGCCATTGTTTCGTGAATTAACCACAGATTCTGAAGTAAAATCGGATCGTACATTTGGTCCAGTAACGATGAGTCGGATCAATACTTTATTTTGACTATGGTGGAATCGTTGTACTTTTATCAAAGGTTTGTTTTTTTATTTTTTAAATAAAAAATTTAACTATGCTAGATTTTACATTAGCATAAAAAATACGTAAAAGACTGCAAGCCAATGAAAAGAGCATATGTGAGAATTTTAAATAATACAGTTTTAAGATCCAGAAAATCCCGACGAAACACAGCAACTCCAAAGCAGCAATGTCTGAGACAGTGAAGACAGATGATCATCTCTCCGCAAGTTTTTCCAGCTTTAAACGCTGTGATGACGATCTGCTAGTTATACTAAATGAGTGTATCATATATCAAAATATTTAAGTGCTGCGACAGTCTGCAGCCTTAGGATAATGCGTAAGTGATTGATAGCTAGAAACATCTATGAATTAACATGAGCTAGCTAAACAAGCCTAGTGAGCTACTATAGCATTTAGCTAGCCAGCTAATGCTATGATTCTTCATATATTGTTAATAATAGACTTACTTTTTTATTTACTAGTAAAATAAATTTTGTTTGTTCACGTATTTGTAAGTGTATTTTATATTTTCTTTAGCAGGCTAATGAAGAATTCAGATTTATTAGCATATATTTTCAGTAGCCAGTCAAGTTACAGAGACAAGTTCTATTTTTTCTCCAAATATTTTACATTTTTTTCTAATTATTTATTGATTTTTTTTTTTTAATTACAGTCCACTAGACAGTTTGTATTTTGGTCGCTGATTTTGTGGCGTTAAATCTTGTGAGCAACAATTAACAGCGTCACATCATAAGAGCGTAACACAGCCACCATTTTTATTTTCCTTTAATCTGTCGAAGATTAAAATGAGAAGCGCAGGACAATTTTAGATGAAACTGTTATTTATATTTCAGTTCATTTCTCTTAAAATGAAACACAAGAAGCTCTTATTCTCTTTAGCCCATCAGCTGAGACATGCTTCTAACTACAGTAACTGTTTTAGTACAAGAACTAAATAAACAGGAGTGTGTGTGTGTGTGTGTGTGTGTACCATTAAAATGCCTAATGAGCTGTTACTGGATTTTTTAATTTAATCATCTGGACTCTTCAGTACACACAGACACACACACACACACACACACACACCAAGCAATCCACCATTTACTAGGATGTGCTGCACCTATATATATACACACACACGCACTAAGTGCTCCACCATCTACTCGGATGTGCTGCTGTAAACACACACACACACACACACACACACACACAACACATATAACAACATATAAGTATAGCTGTAATTATGTAATTACACACACACACACACACACACACACATACATCCACTATTCATTAGGATGTGTTACACATATATATAGACACACACACACACACACACACACATCCACTATTCATTAGGATGTGTTGCACATATATATAGACACACACACACACCCACAACCCCGTAATAATCATTCACTTTTAATGCATTTTTCATCACACAGAAATATCTAATGTGACCTTGAAGATAAAATAAAATCATTGTCAACAGCTGTAAGAACATCTGGTTTGGTTTTAATCAGCTGGAGAACTCTTATTTACTAAGAAAAAAAAAACTAGACTAGAAAAATACTCTAACAAACAGCAGTGGATCGATCGGTTATATAAACATGTACAGGAGAGTCAAGAGTATTTACATTACACAGTGGCAAAGAAAAGAATCACGTGATGAGAAGCGTACAAAAATATCATTAGCAAAACAGAGCGTGCATAACACACGTAAAGCATCGATCAGTTTATTGTTCCTTCATTGGACCAGATACGACAGTTTCCTGTTACTGTTTCCACCTGGAGTTGATTATTTTCCTAAAGCAGCAGATATTTCTTTTATTATTAATTCTTCTTTTATAACAACAATGTGAAAGTTGTGTTTATTATCCGTTTATAGTTCTATTTAATATTCGCGAAACACCACTTCCTGTTCCTGTCTTCACTCGTGTTAAAGTGGCTATAAGCAATCGTAAGTTAAAATTCATCTGTCCTGAAGATGCTGGAAAACGTCTTTAAAACGGCTGCCATGGCAACTGACCATCACAAGGCACTGACACTGGAGACTCCTTTCGCAGGCGTTCGATTAAATAAACTTTACATATGGAAGATGAGGCACTTTGATTCCGAGCATCTATATCTCTGGATGCCTTGTTACCATAGAAACAATTTCGGACCAATCAGAAGGGAGAGTTGGTGTAAAATATGCTTTTTTCGGACTTAAGTTAAGTAGCCTTTAATTTGTCACATATACATTACTGCACAGTGAAATTCGTTCTTCACATATCCCATCCTTGGGGGTTGGGGTCAGAGCACAGGGTCAGCCCCCCTGGATCAGGGTGGGTTGGAGGCCTTGCTCAAGGGCCCAACGGTGGCAGCTTGGCAGTGCTGGGGCCTAAACCCTGATCTTCAGGTCAACGGCCCAGAGCCTTAACCACTTGAGCTGCTACAACCGCCCCACGACTTTGCTTTAGAAATGAATACGTAATGATTTTAAACGCCGAAGAAAATAAAAATACAGCTGGATGGAAATGTGAGACTTCATTAGCGCTCCGAGTGGATCATCCACTTAATTTTCCGGAAAAAGGTAAAGCGGATAAGGAAACACGTTTTACACGCCGTTTCTCATCTCATGAGTCGCTGTGGATGATTAAAGACAGGATTACAGGATCTGGTTTAATCAGAACTTCATCTTCAGCGTAAATGTGAGAATTTTTCTGAGATGTTGTTTTCTTGTTTTGCTTCTTGGTTCATTTATTTCGTTTGCTCTGAACTTGAATAAGAGGAAAAACTCCTGATAATGTGTCGGGTGATGAAGCAGGAAATCTTCAGCAGTGTATAAATGCTAAGTGGCTGAGCGTTATGCTAGATTTTCTTTGCTCAGTTACAATGCATCCTTCTTCAGAAGATTGTGTCACATCCATATAGTCAAGCCAATTACTATGGCTTAAAAAAAAAAAAAAAAAAAAAACAGCAGACTGCATCCTGGGGTCAAACGAGTAGCGCAGAAGTCGGAGAGATTTGAAAACAATTAGCGTCAAGTCGTTTTTAGCGCCGCTGAGAAAGATGTGAACTAATTGCAGCATGTCAACGTGTTAAACAAACAGCAAATCAATCGGATTCACGGAAGCTGATGAAGTTTTAGTTTCTCTGGTGGTTGAAAAAAAAAAAGAACTCGCTCGTCCTCTAGACAACTGAATGAAATGCTAATCGCTAGCTTTAGCCCTGGTTGAGGGCTATGGATTTTTCCATGACTGTATGATGAATTATTAACTTTATAAATTGTTCTCTTCCTTTTCGTTCTTTCTCTGTCTTCAACGGACTCAAAATATTGCTAACAAATTAAGGAAAAAACAATGGCTAGGATAAAAACGATCTCTACTATTTCGTCTTCGATTGTCTTCAGGCTTTTCTTCGATCCTAATTTTCAGTTCTGCAAAACATCATGAGCTGGAGTTCTTACAAAAAAAGATAGAAACTGTCAGGTTGTGGGGTTTTTTTCTTTTCACCGTCTCTCTTTTATTTTGTTTCTGACAGCAACAGAAGCTTTCAAATAAGATTACCGAGTGTGAAATCCTACAATGTGTAATTATACTTAATCCTCTCTCATACAAAACCCTGGAAGTCTGTTTCAGCAGCTCGCTCCGACTCGTCAGCGTTTCCCAAATCGCCGTGGTTTTTTTTTTTTCAGCTTCCGGAGCTCGGTCCAGACAGACGCAGTGATACGTTCTCTAATTGAAATTTTCCACCTTGTGTATGATGTACAGCTCTGTTTCTTCCCAGGTTTCTTTTCTAAGTGTAAAAACAATATTTTTGAAAAATATATTGTGGCTGCTTTATAAGGACAAATCGAGATATTGAGGATAGCACAAGAGACATTTCGTGCTTTGCTGTCGGGGCGAATCTATACGCTGAGACCGTGTCCACAGACTTTAAAAGAGTGTGTGTGTGTGAGTGTGTGTGTTTCCTTGGAAACTAAGCTGACATTTAATGTGCTGTTCCACATCCTGTGACTTTATAAAAGAATTATCTCTGCCAAACTCTGTGCTTCCACTAACTTTTTTTCTCTTTTTTAAATTGCTCTTTTTACACGGTTCATCACACACCAGGCCTCATTTATCAATCTCTCGTTTCCCTCTAGTTAAAATATTGGAACTAAAAACCGAAACCAAATATTTCGCAAGATTTATCAATTTCTTCATACTCTGTAATCGTCTGTAAATTACGGAGCATTTCCAAGAAACGCCCACAAATCTCAATATAAGGTAAACCCCACAGAGAGAGACGGGATGACGACTAAACGGTTGGTAGTAGAGAAAGAGCTCCTCGTTGTAAGATCCATGTGTGTGTTTTTTTTTTTAAATCCAGTAATGCAGCTCAGCCACTGAGGCGCTTCTACTACTGCATTTTTTTTTAAGGCGCCATTTTGTTTTAATTAAATGCCTAGATGTTTTGTATCAGGTCAGATACAAAGTTTTACAAAAAGTCCATAGATACATTTTATACGTAAATTTGTAAACTTCCTGACTTGTGTAATCGTTTACGAATAAATCCATTATTATATGATTCGATAAATGAGGCTTAATGAGTTAAAAATATATAATAAACAGTTAAATATTGTCGTTTTTTTGCTGTTTCATTGTAATCCTTCTTGAAAGTTTTTTTTAAAAAGTGAACTCTGCCTTCCATCAAGCCTTTTTCCACGTGCTATAATGGATTATGCCCTCAGAGCACCAATCACAGTTCACATCCTCTCATGTTACCCTCAAAGGCAAGGCGTGCAAAAAGAAATCCATCTCTTTATAACTTTTCCTCACAACTGACCAGGCCTTTAATCCCACTGCTGTGTCTCTGAGCGAGGATCGATATCGATGTCCACGCGCGGCTAACCACCATGCAGACAGTTTACTTCAAAGCTCATAGGCAAAAATACCGATTCTGACCATCTGGACTAAAGACCTTCCTCCATTTAGACCTGTTCCATCCTTGGCATGAACTTTTTTTATCTTTGGCAGATACAGTAAGTGTGAATCACGGTGCTGAAAGATCACAGCAGCTTATTTCCAGCAGGTTCTTGAGTCACTTTCGTGCTGGTGGTAATCTCAGACGAGGGATGAAACGAGGGATTCATTTCCATATCCTTTTGAGTCTGGCCAGTGCAACCAATCAGACTCGCTCTGCTCAATTCCACGCTGAAATTATCCCGTATCCAAATGTCACAGGAGATGTCACAAGCGCTGGACTAGTCCAGGAAAATATCAGACCCTCTTCATTTGCATATTTTCATCTAATGGCCGTTAAAGCGAATATTTTTCCTGTGGTGAGGGATATGGAAACTCGGAACACTGAAAGCAAAGGAAAAGAGAAAAAAAGTTCTTGGTTCATCTTGGTTCTGTTTTGCTTTGTTGGCTTCTCGTCGAGCCTCTTGCGTTTTGAAGGTGTGTGATGATAAGATCTTCCCTCTCTGCTCCACCATGTTTGGTGCAGTGGATCCTGTTTTACACAGAAAGAACAGAACGTTGTAGCGTGTTAGATACTGTTATCAAATATGCATAGAGGTTAGCTCGGGGTAATATTCAATATTGAAGTATTAAAATATTAAATAGAGCTATTCCGTCAGAGGATGTAATAAATGTGGTTATTGTTCGGCTTAATCACGTGCCTGATACAATAAGGAAGATTAGTCTCACATTTTTTCCTCATTATCTTCATAGACAAACACACACACTTAACACACAGTGTTCTACGTGACCCTACATTCACACTAGCAAGCGACTAGCAAGACTCTTACATCACTCGTTGTTTTTCTCTCATGGATGCACACTGCTGTATTTTTTTTTCTGATGAAAGACTCAAACTATACAGCCCACAGCTTGATTTCCGTTTTCCATGCACAGGTTCATCCTGGCTTCATTTTCAGATTAGATTAGCAAAGCAGACTAGCTGTCCTAGCTGTATACGCTCACCAGGATCACAACATCCTTCCATGCTTTATTTTTCTACATTTTTCTTTTACATAACAGGATAAAAGGAAATCATTGTTGTGAGGCTTTTTCATTTAGTAAATGGAAACTGAAGAGGTTGAACAATATAGTGTTGAAGGTTTCATGCCTATATATGTATAGCCCAGTGGCCAAACTTCACTGATTTCACATTTCATAAGAGCAGAGTGTGAAGGTTGAATTAGCAGAGTATAGCTGTACAAAAATATTACATTCCAGACAACATAAATTCAAAATTGGACAAATTTTTGGTGCACCTGTGACCAGGACAACATGTCTTTTGGACATAGAGTCTTGAAAGAGTCATTTAGCAAATGCCCTTATCCTGAGCGACTTCCAATTCATCTTATTTTTTTATACAACTGAGCATTAAGGGCCTTGCTCAAGTGGCAGTTTGGCGGACCTGGGATTCAAACTCACAACCTTCCAATTAGTAGTTCAACACCTTAACCACTAAGCTATCACATCCCCCCCGAAGTCTTTGTGATGTATATAGGGTAATGCTGGCACACCACCATGAAGGCTGAACCACATCCAACAGTAGCAACTCTTGCTGCAAGAGGAAGCTGTATGTCCCTCTGTCTAACTAACTGCAGAATTAAATACTGTCCAGTTTCCAGCAAAAATGTTCCACAGGGATAGTATTCATGGTCATATAGCCAAACCTTTGGTCACTCGTGCCAGTGCTAAAAGTCAATTTCAATGGTCCCAGCAATAGAAATCTTGGGTTGTGGACAAAGTGAAAGATATATTGTTCTCCTTAACTGTCTTTCCAACATCTGGGAGAGTTACGGTATGGGCCCAAAGAAGCTGACCACCTGGACTGTCACGTGGCCAGAGTGATGCATGGGGGTGGATCAGTGATGGTTTGAGCTGCAATATCTTGGCATTCCCTAGGCCACTACTTGTTCTAGATGGGAGCATCACTACCAAGGACTACCACATGCATTCAATGGTTCAACTATTGTACCCTAAAGGTGGTGCCATGTATCCGGATAATAACGCACCGGTACACACAGCAAGACTGATGACAAAATGGTTTGATCAACATAAAAGTGAAGTAGACCATCTCCCATGGCCTGCACAGTCACCAAGTCTGAATATTATTGAGTCTCTTTGGGGTGTTTCGGAAGAAAGAGAAAATGTTTTCCTCTACCAGCATCACCTAGTGACCTGGCCACTGTTCTGAAAAAAGGATGGCTCAAAAAAAACCTCTGGCCACTGTGCAGGACTTCCCAAGACGAAGGCCGTGCATCATACTAATAAATTATTCTGGTCTAACACCAGGTGTTTCAGTTTTATTGTCCAACCCCCGTATTTGCTGGTAGGAACTAAACGTTTGAGTAGGGAACTGAAGAAATGTCATGTGTGTAAAAGTATCGCTCATAGGAATCATTCCAGGCAGTCACCGTGTTAATCCATCGATTTTTGTAGAACTGAGAAAATCTTACTTCACTAATCACCCTGTTCTGACACTGGCTTCACAGCACGTACGAACCTTGACATTGAATGGTGGCCTGTCGCTTTATCTCCTGATAGTGTGAGCATAGTGTATAATGTAAATGTCCTTACTGTTATGACTCAGAATCGCACAGCTTCAGCAGTGGGGTCAGGGTCGGGGTAGCACATGGAGCCGTGTTGAATTTCTTGCTCCAGGAGAGACTCTTCACAGCTCGGGGGCAAAATGCTAATCGATCGATACAGACCTGCAAGCATACATGTTAAAAAAAGCTCTTAAATTCTCAATTCTGATTGGTTACAAGGTGTTGAGAGTAGCTTGTTAATATTAATGCGCTAGTCACAACTACTATATTATCGTTTCTATTGTAACATGCAATAGGAAATGTCAAATATTATAAATAGATTTTAAAAGGTTCGTAAGGGTTGATGTAGTGGAGTTTTCTGTTAAGAAACATTTATTTAATGTTTACAGAAGGAGTCTCCAGTGTCAGTGCTATTTAATGATCAAAGATCAAGCTGTCGTTTTAGGTTTTCCAGAATCTTCAGGACAGAGGAGTTTTGTGGCTCTAATTTAATATAAGATTAATAAAAAATTAGAATGTGCCGTTATAAGACTTCAGGGTGGTAACCTAACCTCCCTTAGACAAATGTTTCCAAACAGAAAGTATTTTTAACTTTAAGATTATTTAGGAGAAGTGACTGAACATATTTCCCCCACCTCTCTTTTCCTGCTTTAGAGCCAGCCTGCTGTCATTCGCTGCATTCCTCTGTCGTCCCCTGCTCAGGATCTCCCCCTGCAGGCAGACTGTACTGATTGACGTTTTGAGGTCAGCAGAGTTCACAGAAACGTAGTGTGAGTCCCACTCATAGTTCTCGTCAACAGAATCTCTCCTGAAGCTAGTTATAGAGAGGTAAAGAGATATGATTTTAAAGATATCGTTGTTGTTTTTTTCATTTTAGTATCACATCCTGAAGGCAAAGCTATAAAAACATATGTCCTATGTCAGAATAGCTTTGTAAAGATCAAGAATTACTCCAGAGTGACAAAACCCCGGCATCGCCTGGAGATCGCCAGTTTAGATTCTGGCAGTGCCACAGGCATGGAACTGATCCTTCTATCTGAGTGGGAGGGCTTTCTTTTCGCTCATGCCAATCAGACCGAGAGTAGCCAATCAATGGGCATGTTTAACAAACAAATACTTTTCACATGCCACCCACAACACTCCTGTCAAGGGGCAACTTCTTTTGAAATATCAAGTTTCTGATTGAACCGTTCAATTTACATGACCACTCAAATTAGCTAATAACTATATTATATGAAATATACCATTTCTGATAGTGGTCGGCTTTAGTTTCTACCACTGAACCAAAATTTGCAGATCCCCTACCTATGCATCACAAAGCCCTAGAAGTCACCGTGATAAAAATTGTACAAGAAAGGGGGTTCTCCAGGACCAGCAACAGGGTCTACACCACTGGTGACGGGAGAGAACCAGGAGAGAGGATGTAACATAAAAATTGGTTGTGGTTTAAAAAGAAATTGTAGAAAGAAAAGGAGCATATCCAGACTCTTCATATACAGGTGTTTCAGTGGGATTGCATCGCACCATTAAAGGACCCATGACATGGAGTATGCTGTGTTTCCTTTATTTAACACACTTGTTTCAATTAGCTTATTCAGTACTCCCACTCCTCTATATCTCTATGCTGGGAAACATTAGCCTAGAGATATTAAAATAATAAAATTGATATTGAAGCAGGTATTTCTCACCGTTCCTGCAGTGAGCGCCGGCCAGCCTCCTCTCTATTGCTCTCCTCAGGGATCTCTGGGGAGCTATTTAGCGGTGGGCTAAAAGACAAAGACTGCCTGCTGCTCGGCTGATCCAGACTTCCTCTGCCACTGCTATGGCTGGCATAGCTCCGGCAACTTCCCTCGGGTTCTGGAGAGTAGCAATGCATTAGAGGCCAGCTGGAATCCTCTGAAGGCAGGGAAGGAGGACTGTGATGCTGACAGTCTTGATCAACGGTAGAGGCACTGTTAGGGACCTGCTGATGATGGGAGTCTTGTAGCTGAATTTCTGAAGGTACACATGGTTCAGCTTCTTGACTCCTCTGGTTCTCTTCTCCACTTGGTGAAGGAGACAGGTAGGAATTTTGCCCCATGCTTAGCGAGTCAATCCAGGCATCAGGGGGCAGGAATTGCTTACTGTACATTTTATCCTCTAAACTAGGGGCACTTTTGTGGTGATTTATATCTTGAGAAGCCCCACAAAAACCATTCTGGAATGCTGGTCTTTGTCGATGTTTTGAAGGAAGGGTTCTGCTTGAGCCACTACTCATCGTCTCCAGGTCTCTTCTCAAGCCTTTCTGATTGCTTTTGTACCCTGATAGTCTTTCTGTCTCCATCTGCAGCTGATTTAAACTGGGTCTCTGAAAATCCATGGACTGCAGCCTGGACGTTGTTAGAGGATTCTGAGCCCGTATCTCTGGCTCATCCACACACATCTCCACATAATCAGCTGCACAGCCAGCCCTCCCTCTGCTTTTCTCTGCTTGTCCTCCTTGTTGTGTATGTCCCAAGTGACTCATTCGCGGGAAAATATGTTGTTGACTGTGACTGTAGGCTCCAGGATTCCTCAGGCTGCCCTCCATGCTATAATGAGATCTTTCCCATGTTGGGTCTGAAGGTTTATTATCAAAATTGACAGGGGCACCTTCAGTTAAGGTTCGCCTTCGCCGCTGATCTTTTACACATGATCTTTGCTGCTCCCCTCGCTCTAGACTTTTAGACCTCCTTTGCTTTGACATTTTGTTTAAATGAGAGTCCTTCAGGCTCTCAAAGGTCCCTTTGTGGCAATTTTGTGCTTGCACAAGATTACTGGGAGACATTATATATCCAGCCTCCCACGGAATGCAAGAGGAAGCTCGTACTCTTGGAGTAATGGTGTTACTGGATAGACACTGCCCTCTGTTGGACAGCTGTGTAACTTGCAATGATCCCAATCCGGTGTTTTTCCAGACGCTTTCGTCAATATCCTCAATTTCCCTCCTGCGCTCCACTCGGAGTGATCCACCTCTTTGGACTTCAGCAGTGCGATCCATAGTGTACTTTCGCAATTCTCTTTCCAGCTTCTCTCTCTCACGGGCCAGCGTAAGACAGCGACTAAGGTTGCCTTGTTCTTTTTCATGCTCCATTTGCAGAACAAGTGTGCTGGCTGTAGAATGAGTGCCACCACAATTTAACGTTGAATAGTTGTCTGATGGTGTGTAGAGAACCGAACCGCTGATTTCGGAAGCCAGACTTGATCTAGTTGAGATTTCCTTTCCCAGAGACACAGAGTAGCAGCCATATCTGGGTAAAGTTTGTGATCTACCAGAAGGAGAAATGTCCAATCCACAAGAGGGCATGTCCACAGAAAGGACAAAAGGAGGATGCTTTCTTTCACTCCTGTAAGAGCGCAAAGATTGTGTTTTACGCAGTGTAGCATTACTGGGTCGTGCAGACGATGTGCGTGAAAAGCCTCGCGTTGACATTTTATGTTTGGATGGCACAAGATCTAACGTGCTAAGTTCTTCGTAAGGCTCAAGCATGAAACGGCCATCTGGCCCACGGTGAATGAGCTCCACAGTGGAGGAACGACGGAGGTGGCTCTCGGGTACCGAATCATAGCAAGGGGGTTGGGTACATGGGAGCTGGTGATGTTTTTGGTCAGGACAATCGTTGCGGTTGGATTTTTCCGAGGAGGAGTGGTCTGAGGAAGAGGAGGAGCTGGAGAGTGGGCGAAGGGGGAGGAGCTTCTGTTTTAGTACACTGTCAGGGCTGTCAGGGGCTGAGCCAGCTCTGAGAAGGATACAAGATGTGAAGAATAAATGATCAAAACAAGCTATAATCTTTGATTTCTGTAGTCAGCTTTGATTTGGTAAGCTTTTTAGTACCCTGCTGTTTGGCCATTTACAGACTCTAATTTAAATGAATTTTAAAGTGTTCTGACACTTTTATAAGGCATATTTTTTCTTTTCAGCCAAAAATCAAAAACTGATGCTATCTAACTGTCTAATTCTTTGTTAGATTTTATTTCACATGAACAAACCAGCAATGCTAATAAACATCTTCCACCCTTTTATATAGTGTGACAGAAGGCAAAAGAGTTGAATCCATTTATAATTCAAGCAGGAAGATTGAATCCAGATGAGAGCTTTGATAAAAATATTACGTTATTATGTCCTGAAGGAAAGAGCTTCCAGGGGATCTGAAGGTGTGATACATCTATACAATGTTACTGGGATTGGCAGGTCTGTATTTTATCCAAATTGCACAATTTTCTGTTCCAAAATTCACTTTAAACATGACTTATAAAGTGACTGATAAATACACTTACTTCCTAGATGGAGCAGGGGGATGATCTGAAATAGGCAAAGGAACAAGACAGTGGAAATAAATGACTTGGTGAAAAGAAAAAAAAAAATTTCTATACAGGAACTGAGTGCTGATATAAAGCTGGTAAGGACCCGATAAGACATTCATGTATTTTTTTAATAGGGAAAAGTATAGCATAGTTTCTTTACCCCGCATCATCTTCCTGTGTTGCCGGTGTCTTTTACGGCCAATTAAACACACCGTGATCAAGACTATCAGAAGTAATAGGCACAGGACACCCATCCCGATCACGACTCCAGTCCATAGCGGCTGAGCCTCTGTCTCTGGGAGGTGTGAACTCGGGTTATCCATGACTGCAAAATAAAAATATGGGTGTGTTTAAATTTCCAGCTCAAAAACAGAACAACAGATGATTTATGAGAATAATCCAAACAGATGTGGGCCTAAATCGAATAAGCAGAGCAGTAGGAAGGAAAGTGGAGCGAGGCGTAGGCACTGACCCAGAGTGGAGATGTTGATCGAGTGACTGGGCATGCTCAGCTGCTCTCCACGACGAGACAGGAGTCTTAACTCATAGTTGCGGTTCTGCAGAACGTCAGAAAGACAAAGGCAACGAATAAAAAATCACAGTCTGAGAATGGAGCAGTTTGAGATCAGTATTATTTTGAGACATAATTGTGACTTTAAAATTGAACTCATCCTGTACTAGTCTTGTGTTTGACCAATTACACATTCTTTCAAATTGTCCATGCCCCGCCCCCCTGGGATTCAGTCTTTCTCTACAGTAGCAACTCGGTAAGATTAAACATCTTTTCCCCAGTGTTTTTTTTTCCCTTTTTCCAGTTCAATCCAATTCAATTTTATTTCTATATTGAACAAAGCAAATCAGCTTACAGCAATATCATTTCTTTATAGAATTTAAGATTTAAATTTATCCCTAGCTGATGTTTGTGAGACGACAGGCATCACCTTCACTTGTTGAAGGATCAGTGGTTGGAGTTATTGGCAGAAGGTTGTGTATGTTTTGACTTTGCGGAGATGGTACACCAACGTGGGGCTGTTTAATGCTACTCCAGGAGTCAGTAATATCATATTATCTGTATTAGATGCAGCAGATACCTAAAGACAACCCTGAAGCTCTCGGGTATAATTGTGCTGAAGGCTGAGAGACTGTCCTGGCTAAAGTGGGTGGAAAAGTGGAGGTGAAATGATCCTCCACAATGGACACTCTTCAGCTAGTTTGCTAAGTAATGTGTTTAGATTTGGCACAGCGTGATGTATCTTGATCGGTATTGGCTGTTGTGCTTGACTGGAAATACGTCAACATGCAGAATCAAATCTCAGCTCTCATGAAGCTTCATTTGAAGCTTCTAATGTCTATAAGAATCGTCCAACTTTTAAAGTTTGCTTTGAATTGATCATTCACACGGGGGCACGGTAGCTTGGTGGTTAGCACGTTTTAGCACGAGAGAGGCACAGGCTCTCCGTGACCCGAGAATAGATCAGATAAGCGGTAGACAATGAATGATCATTCACGCCTGGAAATTAGCTTCACCCCCAACTTTTCCTTAAACGGCATTTCCTGAAATCATTCTAATACAGTGGGTGGAGTCAGTTCAGGAAAAACTCACCTGAATTTCTTTCTTTCTTTCTTTCTTTCTTTCTTTCTTTCTTTCTTTCTTTCTTTCCTTCCTTCCTTCCTTCCTTCCTTCCTTCCCCTCTTTGCTTTCTTTCCAATCCTTTCTTCCTTCATTCATTCCTTTCTTCCTACCTTCTTTCTTTTTTTCTTTCTTTCTTTTCTTCCTTCCTACATTACCCTTTCCTTTCCCTTCTTTCCATTCCTTCCTTCCTTCATTCCTTTCTTCTTACCTTACCCTCCTTTCTTTCTTTCTTTCTTTCTTTACTTCTTTATTTATTTATTTATTTATTTATTTATTACCTTCATTTTTCCCTTTCTTTCTTTCTTTCTTTCTTTCTTTCTTTTTTCTTTCTTTCTTTTCTTCCTTCCTACATTACCCTTTCCTTTCCTTTCTTTCCGTTCCTTCCTTCAATCCTTTCTTCTTACCTTACCCTCCTTTCTTTCTTTCTTTCTTTCTTTCTTTCTTTCTTTCTTTCTTTCTTTCTTTCTTCGTACCTTACCCTCTTTCCTTTCTCTCCTTTCATTCCATTCCTTCCTTCATTCATTCTTTAATTTATTCATTCCTTTCTCTTTCTTTCTTTCTTTCTTTCTTTTTCTTCCTTCCTACATTACCCTTTCCTTTCTTTTCTTTTTTCTTTTCCTTCCTACCTTCCTTCCTTCATTTATTCATTACTTTCTGCCTACCTTACCCTCCTTTCTTTCTTTCTTTCTTTCTTTCTTTCTTTAAGGATTGATAAGACAAATTGCTTTGCTAAGCACTATTAAAATACCTTTTGTAATCCATGAACAAGCATTTCACTCTTATTTGCATTGATGTCCTCGTCCAACGTTGACCACTCCCCATCCTCAAGACGTGATTGGAGGACAAAACTGTCGATAGGTAGCTGCTGAGGTGTTGGCACCGCCCACTGTAGATAAACACCCTCAGAGCTCTGGTTGAAGGATAGCAGCGTGGGCGATATAAGATGTGCCTCTGGATAGAAAGCAAAAAAATTTTGATAAAGAAATCAGAGCAGAAGGATCAGAATATTGAAATGGATACTAGAGGTATCAACAACGCTGGTTCTGACCCATGGTTTGTGCAGTGGTGAGGTCACTAAATGGGCCGCTGCCTAGTTTGTTGTGAGCCATGACGCTAAACTGGTACTCAGTGGAGGGAAGAAGATCACTGACCAACACGCTGGTGATGGAGGACGGACCAGGAGCCGAGCGCCACACCTGCTGCTCCTCATCGTCACACACACACTTCAACCTGAAAAAGAGAAAGGGAATTAAGATCTCAGTATTCAGATTCCCTCACACACACACACACACACACACACACACGATCTTCTAGACACTAACCAGACAGTGAAAGTTTGGGTATATCCTCCATCAAATCCAGGCACCCAGGACACATTGGCCTGGTTTACTCCGGCTTCAATGGACACGGAGGATACGACGTGAGGACTCGTACCTGACACAAACACACACACATACACACACACACACACACACACACACACACACACACACACACACACACACACACAGACAGAGAAAGAGATAACAAGATACAGCATAAGTCTCTAAAGAATTTCCATTTTGCCTGTGTGTGTGTGTGTGTGTGTGTGTGTGTGTGTGTGTGTGTGTGTGTGTGTGTGTGTGTGTGTGTGTGTGGTGTTGATCCTCACCGAGCACTGTGACAGTAGTGGTGGCCGTGATGGTGGAGACTCGGTTGGTCACACTGCACTCCCACTCACCAAAATGTTCTTTACTCAGAGACTGAAGGAGCAGAGAACCATTCCCTGATACAGAGTACAGAGGATGATAGACAGAGGGACTGAGCTAGAGAGAGAGAGAGAGAGAGAGAAAGAGAGGGTGAGACAGCGACAAGGGTAAAGAAAAAAGCCATATTAAAATAAGGTAAGAGAGAGGGTTTTTGAGAGAATGAGTAAGAGAGTGAGACAAAAGAAAAGAGATATAGAGGAAGGGAGAGAAAGAGTGAGACAGAAAGAGTGAGACAGGTGGTAGCAGGTAAAGACAGAGTAATGAAAAAACAAAGAGGATAATAAGTTAAAGCTTTAACCCGGACAATTACAAAGAAGTGAAACTAGAGACTACCTTAGAGACTAGAGACTATACCCTCCTTTCTTTCTTTTCTTTCCCTTCTTCCTTCAATTATTCATCCATTCCTTCCTACCTTACCCTCCTTTCTTTCTTCCATTCTTTCTTTCTTTCTCCCTACTTTAGCCTCTTTCCTTCCTTTTCTTTCCTTCCTTCCTTTATTTTTTCATACCTTCCTTCCCACTTCTATATCTTTCTTCCTTTCTTTCTTTCTTTCTTTCTTTCTTCTTCCCTTCTTTCTTCCCAATACAAAGCATAAACTTGTCTGTCCTATATATATATATATATATATATATATATATATATATATAGGACAGACAAGTTTATGCTTGTATATATATACAGACCCCTTCCATTCCACGAGTCTTAAACGAACGTCTTCTTACAGAAAGCGTCAGTGTATTGTGTTATGCGGTGCTGTTACTATAGAAACGGTGATGTGTTAGAATGAGCGTGTTAACGATGTATAAACCCTGCAGTGGTCGTGTTACTGCGAGCTGCAGAATTGAGAGTTCTCCCTGGTCTGGGTGGTTACCTTGGTCCATGTGACTGTAGGTGGAGGATCTCCGTGTCCCTGGCAAGGAATGACCAGTGTCCTTCCTGCCTCCGTCCGGTACTCCTTACGAGGAGCGAGTGTAATTGATGGAGGGTCCTGAAAGAGGTCAGTCTAGTTCAGACCCGAAAATCCTGAGAGAGTCAAACTTCATGTATTTAGGCGTATTAGATCTGAGAATCTGACCTGCAGGATGACCGTGGTGCGCTCTGATTGGCCCATTGTCCCGTAACTGTTATACGGAGTGCAGGTGTACACGCCCAGTGCGTCATCGTTAGCCGTGGTGATAATGATGGAACCGCCTGAGGTCAGGATCCAGCCTGGGTACTGAATCAAGTGAGAGCAGGAAAATTTAGTTTTATTTACTTATACAGTCTCATTCTTCCGGCTAGCATCCTGGCTCTCATGAGTTCTACTTCCTGTTTTTGTCCTGGCTGAGGTTCTTTTTTTTTTCAGTGTCTATTTAAACCCTCTTCATCTCTCGTGGTGTTCTCTTCATGTTGTGCTATTTATTCTAGCATATATATCCATATATAATAATATTTGTTTGTTAAGCATCATTTTGTGACACATCCTGGAATAGTAACTGACATCATTTTTATCCGTTTATAGTTACATTTGATGATACAGCATTATAGCAGCTATAAACAGTCGTTCCTTCATACACTATATTGCCAAAAGTTTTGGGACACCCCTCCAAATCATTGCATTCAGGTGTTGTTTTTCAGGGGTTGGGCTCGGCCCCTTAGTTCCCGTGAAAGGAACTCTTAATGCTTCAGCATACCAAGACATTTTGGACAATTTCATGCTCTCAACTTTGAGGGAACAGTTTGGGGATGACCCCTTCCTGTTCCAACATGACTGTACACCAGTGAACACCTTTGAGATGAATTAGAGCGGAGACTGCGAGCCAGGCCTTCTCGTCCAACATCATTGTCAACAATTGTCAAGAATGGTCAGTGTAAAGAACGGTCAACAATTCCCATAAACACACTCCTAAAACTTGTGGAAAGCCTTCCCAGAAGAACTGGAGCTGTTATAGCGGCAAGGGGCGGGACAACTCCATATTACATTCATGTGCATGTAAAAGCAGATGTCCCAGTTTTAGCCTGGCTCGCAGTCTCCGCTCTAATTCATCCCAAAGGTGTTCTATCAGGTTGAAGCCCAACACCTGAATTCAATGATTTGGAGGAGTCTCCCAAAACTTTTGGAATATAGTGTATCTTTAAGTCTTGATTATGTCCCTGTGTTCTGTTTGCTAGAGAAGTCATGATAGGTCATGTTGCCGTGCTCTGTATAAGAAAAATCTCAGAAACAGTTCAACTCTCTCACAGCATTGAGGTCCAGCACTTTTCCGTTTTTGGTCCAGTCCACCCGGAGCAGCGGTGGGTCAGAAACCAGTGGACAGGAGATCACTCCTCTCATTCCTGTGGGCAGGAAGATCTGCTCAGGCATATGGGTCACCTGCGCAGGGTCTGATGTGGCAGAAACAAATTGAGGTTACAATTTTCCAGATTAAATATCCAGATTTTAGACCATTGTTTCCTTAAACAATTAATATTTACTTAATTTACTTAATTAATATTTATATTTACTGTGATATTTTCTCAAATGTTAATTATCAACCTAATGTTAATTATGTCCTAAATATCTAAAGCTAACATATTTTGAGGCATTTACTTAAAAATATATGCAAATATTTAAAGCAGGCCAGTTTTTTAGACCAAGATTTAAGAACACACTGTGATTTAAAATCTAATTTTATTAGTCACATACACAACCATACTGCTTTTATCAACTGTCTGTATCATCAAAATACAGTGGGGCAAAAAAGTATTTAGTCAGCCACCAATTGTGCAAGTTCTCCCACTTAAAAAGATGAGAGAGGCCTGTAATTTTCATCATAGGTACACTTCAACTATGAGAGACAGAATGAGAAAAAAAAATCCAGAAAATCACATTGTCTGATTTTTAAAGAATTTATTTGCAAATTATGGTGGAAAATAAGTATTTGGTCAATAACAAAAGTTCATCTCAATACTTTGTTATATACCCTTTGTTGGCAATGACAGAGGTCAAACGTTTTCTGTAAGTCGCCACAAGGTTTTTACTCCTTCGTAGCCCGGGCAGTGTGTTTGGGATCATTGTCATGCTGAAAGACCCAGCCACGTTTCATCTTCAATGCCCTTGCTGATGGAAGGAGGTTTTTACTCAAAATCTCACGATACATGGCTCCATTCATTCTTTCCTTTACACGGATCAGTCGTCCTGGTCCCTTTGCAGAAAAACAGCCCCAAAGCATGATGTTTCCACCCCCATGCTTCACAGTAGGTATGGTGTTCTTTGGATGCAACTCAGCATTCTTTCTCCTCCAAACACGACAAGTTGAGTTTTTTACCAAAAAGTTCTATTTTGGTTTCATCTGACCATATGACATTCTCCCAATCCTCTTCTGGATCATCCAAATGCTCTCTAGCAAACTTCAGACGGGCCCGGACATGTACTGGCTTAAGCAGGGGGACACGTCTGGCACTGCAGGATTTGAGTCCCTGGCGGCGTAGTGTGTTACTGATGGTAGCCTTTGTTACTTTGGTCCCAGCTCTCTGCAGGTCATTCACTAGGTCCCCCCGTGTGGTTCTGGGATTTTTGCTCACCGTTCTTGTGATCATTTTGACCCCACGGGGTGAGATCTTGCGTGGAGCCCCAGATCGAGGGAGATTATCAGTGGTCTTGTATGTCTTCCATTTTCTAATAATTGCTCCCACAGTTGATTTCTGCACACCAAGCTGCTTACCTATTGCAGATTCAGTCTTCCCAGCCTGGTGCAGGTCTACAATTTTGTTTCTGGTGTCCTTTGACAGCTCTTTGGTCTTGGCCATAGTGGAGTTTGGAGTCTGACTGTTTGAGGTTGTGGACAGGTGTCTTTTATACTGATAACGAGTTCAAACAGGTGCCATTAATACAGGTAACGAGTGGAGGACAGAGGAGCCTCTTAAAGAAGAAGTTACAGGTCTGTGAGAGCCAGAAATCTTGCTTTTTTGTAGGTGACCAAATACTTATTTTCCACCATAACTTGCAAATAAATTCTTTAAAAATCAGACAATGTGATTTTCTGAATTTTTTTTTTTCTCATTCTGTCTCTCATAGTTGAAGTGTACCTATGATGAAAATTACAGGAATCTCTCATCTTTTTAAGTGGAAGAACTTGCACAATTGGTGGCTGACTAAATACTTTTTTGCCCCACTGTAGATAACAAATTTTTTAATAAAATAAAAAATTGATATAATTAAATATATGATAGATTTTTCAATGATAGTAAAATATATATGTGAAATTGAGAGCAAAATATTCAGAATATATGAATTAAATTCTTAAGTATATAATCCAAAGTTATTTATTATATTATTATTTTTCATAATCAAATTATTATTATTATTTAATTATTATTATAGGATTCAAATTGAAAATGAAAATTATATATACAATTATACAATAATATATATGTTTATTTTAAAATATTCATAATATATGCAATATATTATTCAATATCAAAAACTTTTTATTTATAATAATTACTTTTTATAAAAGTTTATTATTATTATTATTACACATATACATACGTCGCACTGTAAGCATGGCTGAGGCAGTAGATGGAGTCAGAAGGCCATTCGTAGGCATACATGTGTATTTCCCAGAATCCCTGGGGATTAATTTGGATATGAGCAGCGTTCCGTCTACCATCACCTTCACACGAGACTTCAGAGATCTGACAAAACACACAATGACGAACAAAATCAGCAATAATGTGTAGAACTAAAAAGTCCAGGTGATGCAGATGCTGAAGCTGATGTTCATGTCTCAGTGTAACAATGGAGACATACTCTATATGGTAGACGTTCTCTCCGTCTCTCATCCACACGTAGGTCATGTTGGGAGGATCGGCCTCGGCCTGGCAGCGCAGCAAGGCATTGTGGGACATGTTGAGGACAGTGTCCGTCGGGGGTATCAGGATAACAGGAGGACCTGTTAGGAGGAAATGAGGAAAGGTGGGAGAAAGAAGTGGGAGAAATAAGCTGTGATTCTTCACTCCACCACCAGATGGTTGTATCTGCTCATCCGACCTCACTTCCATTCGGTGTGTATCAAGAATCTTTCCAACAAACTAACCAGTGTGTTACACCAAACACAACAAGCACGCGATCTGGGAACAGCTAGCAACTTTTTTCACGGGAAAGTAGTTCAATAAGTAAGTCTCCAGATCTTTTAGCAACGCATGACATCATCGATTAATTTGCATAATCACTGGATTATCATTTGCATATCAAAATGCATTGCATGAAGAAGGCAGCTTTTCTAAAGATTTTGTTAGAATAGAATAGTTTTATCAGAATAGAAAATAATACTTTAATTCTTATAGAAATTAAAATGATGTTGTGCTGCACCATAAACAGTTTACATGTTTACAAAGGAGTTAACAATAGAGTAAAATGTGGAATTGGACAAACAACAGCCTTCAGTGATTGGATGCTGAGAATAACGATGATCAGTGATTGGACATTCGGATTAACAGTGTTCGGCAACTGGACATCAGGAATAATAGTGATCAGTGACAGGATGTTGGTAATAACAGTGATTAATGATTAGACATTGGGAATAACATCATCAGTGATTGGACGTTGGGATTAACGGTGTTCAGTGATTGGACATTAGGGTTAATGGTGAGCAACAATAGGTCACACAAACACTCTATGCCCTGGTGGTGTGTAAAGTGAAGCCAGAGAGCTGTATAAAAGTTCACAGCTCTGTCTGAGAAACATTGTTATAGATGACTGTCTATAGAGGTCTCTAATACGGGGGGGGTCGAGTATAAGAGCTGACCTTTGACCCTCAGCTGCATGG
This sequence comes from Hemibagrus guttatus, assembly GCA_033459395.1. Taxonomy (NCBI): domain Eukaryota; kingdom Metazoa; phylum Chordata; class Actinopteri; order Siluriformes; family Bagridae; genus Hemibagrus; species Hemibagrus guttatus. The sequence goes on along the minus strand of JAUCMX010000015.1, from coordinate 22,494,789 downwards.
TGTGAATTTTTTTTTCCCTCGCTGTTAGAGGCTTGGCACTGATAATGTCCTGCTGTCTCTCTGCTTACAGAAGAGAACACCAGACTCCCATTCAGGACCTGAGAGAGAGAGAGAGAGAGAAAGAGAGAGAGAGAGAGAGAGACCAGGGTAAAGAAAAAAGCCATATTAAAATGAGAGAGAGAGAGAGAGAGAGAGAGAGAGAGAGGGAGGGAGGGGACGACAGGAAGGGAGGAGAACATACATGGAAATTTTGGTGGAGGGGAATATACTATTTATATATATAAAATCACAAGCCTAATAATCATGATACTCTGATTTTGAATCGTTCTTTGGATGATTAAAAGCTCTAGTTTTCTATAACTTTTATATATGAAAGTGCTCAAAATAATATGACACTATATATATATATATATATATATATATAAAATTTATAGCAATTATGGAAAAAAAACACTTTGATAAAACTCTTAAATATATAAGTCTCACCATCACATTGCTGGTCTGATTGATCACAACATCGTCTTTATACCACACAATGGTAGGAGGAGGGTTACCATGGGCAACACACTTCAATGTGATTGGTCCCTTTCCCCGCAAGGCTTCAGTGATTAAGGGCGGGGTTTCGGTGAACACGGGCGAGGCTGAAAGTACATAAAAACAAGTAGGAGTACTTAAAGTTAAATTTATAAATAACTTCATCGTCATCTTCATCTTCATCAAAATAAAATGTCCAGCATGTCCTCACTGCAGAACCAGGGGGTGGAGCTGGACATGATCCAACTCCTCCTATGACCTCTGACCTCTAACCTCTAACTTTGGCCTTTTGTGTCTGTGTCGAAGGTTGTGTTGTCTCATAATCCGTCCCTGGTTCTCACAACCCCCTGGACTTTTTTTTAATAGATGAATAAATGTTACTAAGAAAGATAAAGCTTGGAAAAAAAAAAAAAAAAAGATCGTCAATGCCTCCGGTATGTATAGTAATAGTGCTAGTTAGCTTGCTAGCTTTGCTAATCAGTGTGAAAGCAAAACTAGTACGAAGCTTAGCATGGAACATGTAAAGCAAACTTCTGCAAAAGCAGTGACGTATATAGTCATATAATATATAATCATATATAAGCATGTTAAAAAAATCTGTACAGGCCACGCCCACAAAAAACAAGAGTAGCTGCCATTATTTGTCCACAAGCAAGAAGTTTCTCGCTAGTTCTTTTTTTTACTTTCTGTGATATTTAATAAGGATATTAAAGTCTAAAAGGCTAATATTCAAATTATAGATTGAAAGTAAATGATACATGAAACAAGTTTCCTCAGATCCTTAGATTTATTATTTATTATTTATATTTATTTATTATTATTAAATAATTACAATTATTTAAGTCAGTGTTAAAAAAACGACAAACAATAAAGATAAAAGCTAAATAGAGCGCAATCACAGAATCACTGCTACGGCTAATGTAGCTGTTATTCCTAGACCTCAACCTGCAGTTTCCTCAGAGAATAAGACACTAGCTGTTACACACACACACACACACACTCCATGTATTATGCAATTTCCCCAGTGGGATCAATAACATAATGAACTTCTCATCTCCAAACTTGTGCACCTGAGGTTACAGTGAAGCCCTCAGGGGTCTGCGCTCTGCTTAGCTTCTGAAAACATGCTAGTTTTCCAGTCTGAGGGTCAGCTTCAGTGGTGATGTCCTTTAGGTGCCTCAGGCTAGTGACCGCGTCCAAGGTTAAAAAATTCACATGATGTTTTGTGTGGAATCAGATCGTTTTTCCTGAATTCTGTGTTTCATCTCAAATCTGCTACTTTTGTATTTATTGAAAAAGTTTGGATGGATGGATGG
>JAUCMX010000015.1:22447110-22489610 GCA_033459395.1 Hemibagrus guttatus | reverse complement strand
TGTCTTAGCTAAAAATTTTTATATAGCATGTTAAGCAGTATATTTATTTACATAATAATGCAGGATAGTATTTTGTCTAATTGATTTAATTCCCCAATAAAATAAATTAGATCTGTCCTGGAGATCCTATTGTAAAGGATCTGGCAACGCCCATGGGTGGAGTGAGGAGCAAATTATCCATGAGTGGAAACTTTTAGACTTTTGAAACTGATAAAATCTGTAAAAAAAAAAAAAAAAAAAAAAAAAGAAAGAAAAAATGACGTTATTATAATATTTTATTATAAATCTTTTATTATATTTATTATATACAGTTTCTACTGTGTATGCAGAAGTTAAATTAGCTAGGTTTGCTATCTCAAGCTAAACTGTTGTTGTTGTTGTTGTTGTTGTTGTCGTTAAAATCGACAAGAAGAAGTTGCTTTCGGCTGCTCCCTGTTTGGGGTCGCCACAGCGGACCATCTGGTCCGCACAACAACTTTGGGAAACGTTTTACACTGGATGCCTTTCCTGACGCAACCCTCTCATTTTTCCGGGCTTGGGACCGGCACTGCATCCAGTGGCAAGGGGTTGAGGCATTGGCTGGGGAAACGAACCCGGGCCTTCCGCATGATAGGCGAGAAACCTACCTACCAAAATTGAACAGTTTAATTTGTTGTTCTTAATTCCATCCTTCATTTTTTTTTTTTGACAAACTTGATCTAATGAGAAACAGTAATGAAGTGGGCGGAGCTTAGAATCTATGATTAAAGCTAGATGTCCTCTAAAGCTTGTTATTTTGGCGCAGTTTAAAATTAACAATCAATACTTTCTTGGTGATTTCGCTGAATGAGAAAAAGTTACATTTTATAATGACTTAAAAAGTAAAAGAGAACAAGTGATGTAGTGTATTTTTTTAGGAAATATCAGTGTTAATAAAAAAAAATACTCTATAGAGTGGAAAATCATGCAGGTGTTATATTAGTGATCATTATAGTTTTATTTTAAATGCAATATTTTTGAAAATTGTGATATATGCCATTAAAAAATTAAGACATAAATCAGTGTTTTTAGTAGTTTTAGTGCTTTTGACCTCAGAGCCCTAGTCCAGGCGCTAATCAGTAAAATCTCCTTGAAAGCAAGGTGGGTGGGGTGAGGTGGGGTCTTAAAGCCATAACGCCATAAACAACAGCTAACTACAAGAGCTACTTGAAAGACCCCGAGCACAAAAGGCAAAAAAACCACACACAAAGCAAACGTGAGGTCGCTTTACTTTAGCCCCCTGAAGCCGTGCTCTCCATGACAACCCGCTGGTCCTGCATTTACCCGTGAACTCAGAGGCACAGGCGCTAACCCATGCTGAGAGAACTAGCGCTAGCCACTAACTGCATTTGTTTGCAGGAAAGTGGAAACAGACGGCTGGTGTTTAATGTCCAACTGGGTTCATGATCATGTTCTCAGATTTAATAACGATGGGCAAAGCATTGATTTGTCTGGGGCCAGAAAGAAAGACTAACCCGTTTACTGTGCCAGATCCATTTGGCCTTTCCTGACCCAAACAGATGCTACGGGCAGATGGACATAAGAAACAAGAAACGGCTAGAAAAGTCTCATAACAGAGATTAGTGGGGGGAGACAGAGAGATTAGTGGATTCATCAGTTGTTCTCTAGAGAAAAGAGTAGATAGAGCTGAATCAGTAATTGGAAAGGTTCATCTGTTTGAGCAGAACCGTGGTGGGTTCTTTAGGAAATCCCTCTCAGGTCCGAGAGCATCTGAGCGGTGTGGAGTCGATCCATTTATAAGTGAACTCTGACTCTGAATCGAATCACCTACAGGAAGTGAATCAAATATGCAGTAATGTTGTCCATGGCCTCGATTCACTTATGAGTGAACTCTAGTGAGGAAGTGATTCGACTCTGAATCGACTCACCTACAATAAGTGAATTAAACATGCTGCATGTGTTTTGTGACCTCGATTCACTTCATAATGAACTTTATGAAGAAACTGATTCGACTTTGAGTTGAATCACCAGAGGAAGTGAATCAAACATGCTGTAATGCTGTGCATTGCCTTGATTTATTTATGAGTGAACTCTAGTGAGGAAGTGATTCGACTCTGAATCGACTCACCTACAATAAGTGAATTAAACATGAGGAATGTTTTTCAATTCACTTCAGAATGAACTTTATGGAGAAACTGATTCGAATCTGAATCAACTCACCTACATGAAGTGAATCAAACATGCTGTAATGTGTGCAATGCCTCGATTTACTTATGAGTGAACTCTAGTGAGGAAGTGAATTGACTCACCTACAATAAGTGAATTTATGGCCTTGATCCACTTAAAAGTGAGCTCTGTGGAGAAATGGATTTGAATCATTTGAATGTTTGAATGTTTTTTGCAGATGTGCGCTGTAGACAATGTTCTACAGAAATGCCACGTGATGTGGATATTTTGAAGAACAGAAAATATTTAAACTAGTTCTATTTTGAGCAATAATTGAAATAGATATACAAGGACATTTTAGCCGTACACATGCATTTTTTTTTTTACTTTTAATTATATGTAGTATGAAACCAGACCCAAACAAAGCCAAAGGTTTTGCTCTGATTCAACTTGAAGAGAAGGACTAAAAGGTGTAAAAGCACAGAGTTGTGAAGGAATCTATTCTATACGTGGACACAACAAGGCTGACTTCCACAACATGCAAATTGTACTAATAGAGGGGAGGGAAGTGCAAACAAATCCGCCTCTACCACTGAGATCACACCCTGATCTCCATAGCATGTGTGTGTGTGTTTGTATGTTTGTGTGTGTGTGTATACGTGTGTGTGTGTGTGGTAACACCCTGAGATTTGTCACCTTGTCACTTTTTAAGCCATTTATTAAACCCTGGACGGACGGCTGTAAGTCTGACGAGGAAGTGACTGAGCTCTGACTGTGTGTGTAATAAGGTGTGTTGGGTTTATGACAGTGATGTGATCTGTGGACTTTCAAGAATCATGTGTTGAACAAACAGGTTCAGCTACGAAGTTTTTCAGAAGCTTATGAGAAGTAACGAGTATACTTTTATGAAAAAAAAAGCACTAAATTTAGGTATTAAAAAACGAATATATAATCCCGCCTCTAACTCGAATTTAATTCAGGTTTTTTGAGTTAGTACAAATTTGCAAATGTGACGCCAATTTACCAAAAAACACTGTCTTCGATCTGCTTTGAGACAATGCTCTTTGTTAAAAGTGCTATACAAATACAAAAAAAAAACAATTGTCTATTCAATCACTTCAGCTTTTGCAAGGTTGAGACCAAGTTACTAAAATCAGCTTGTTTACTCATTAGAAATTTGAAGGATTCCAATAAAACAAAGGCAAAGTTTTTTTGTAATGATTCCCTATTAATAAAGAAATAAGAAAAGTTAAATTCACTAACCTGATCTCCTAGCATTTCCTAGTGTTTATCTTATTAAAATTGATTATGAAGATTTTTAGTTTTTAGACCAATAATTAAAAGTTCAAAACACCAAATCGCAGTATAGCAATCTAGCCAAACCGATCTCACAAGAAATTTGTACGCATTCAACAAAACTAATGCAAAAGTGGTCGGATTTTGTTTGATTCCATACGCATTATGTTCTAAGAAAAAGTTACGAACTCGAATCCTGACCAATAATCATAACCTTCGTAACTTTTTACGTAAGTTTTCACCTTAATTATAATGGATTGAGTTGGAATTGTTAAAACACTGAAATGGAGAAAAAGGAGTAAAACTTGATGAATTATTTTTTTTGTTACATTACAAATATTCTAGTTATTAAAATTGACATTTTAATTTCTGCTCTAGTGTTTAAAAGTTTGTCCGATTCGTGGATTTTTTCTGCAACTAAGAGGATTCTGAACAAATTCAACAAAACAAAAGGCAAAATGGTTGGATTTTGTTTGATTTCAGACGAAACAAATGTACCAAACCTCAAAAGGAGGTTGTACTTTTATTATGTTTCTTAAGCTGCACTACTGACTGAACACTGATACGGTTGAATCAGAAAAGCCACTGATAAAAATCTTCTTCAACATTTCATATCATTCACAACCTGATATCACCGGAAATTTGTATAAATGTAAAAAGATGAAGTCTGAAAGGTTGGGAATTTGCATGTAGTCATAAGATATCGTATAAACACCAAAACCACCTCAATGAAAAATGAAATTTACATTCTACTACAGTGAGTTTAATTCAATTCAGTTTATTTGTATAGCACTTTTAACAATGGAGATGATCTCAAAGCAGCTTTACAGAAACATAGAATTGAAAAAAAAAGATAAATGATAAAATTTAGAAGGTTAAATCTCAGCATTTATACTCATAAGCTAAGTGCCGCTAATCCAGTCGCTAAAACCGACACCAAATTATTTTTTTTTCCCAAACACTGGAACTTTACCTGAAGGTTATGAGTTTAGAAAGTGTACATGGAAAATCTGTTATAACCTAAACTGTAATTTTCGTAACTTTTTTAACTTTTTTCTTTATCGTTAGTTAGTCACCTAATCCCGCTACTGATCCAGAAACCAGCACCGGATCCTGATCCAGTCCGGCTTTTCCTACTCTCTCACTCCCCTGAATTCCAGCTCACCTGTTTCCTGTTTAGTTTCGATCCACTCCTCCTATTCAAACCGCACAAACTCTTTTATTCAATTGTTCATTATGATCTTTCTTTGATTGCTTTCTTTGTTACTCCCTCCGCTTTACCGACACTAATTCTGTTTTACTTTAACTGCAGCGTTTTTCAGAACGTTTGACTTTCTGGAGACGATTCGGATAAAATTGCGCTTCTATCTACATAGCTGTACATTACAACAGCAGTAAAGGTGTCAGTTAAGGTTCTATACCAACAACCAGAAGGTTATGAGTTCAGAAGTCTTGAATACCACATTTGGATTGTTTGATTTTTGTACGAATGTGGTTTGGTCTCAAGTTGGAAGTGTGTGTATACACCAATCAGGCATAACATTCTGAGCAGTGGCAGGTGAGGTGAATAAGACTGATGATCTCCTCATCATGGCACCTGTTAGTGGGTGGGATATATTAGGCAGCAAGTGAACATTTTGTCCTCAAAGTTGATGTGTTAGAAGCAGGAGAAATGGGCAAGCGTAAGGATTTGAGCGAGTCTGACAAGGGCCAAATTGTCTGGATCGACTGGATCAGAGCATGTCCAAAACTGCAGCTCTTGTGGGGTGTTCCCGGTCTGCAGTGGTCAGTATTTATTGAAAGTATCCTTTAGGTCCTGTATGTATAATTTAAGCCCATGGACACCTCACCTTGCAATTTAAAGGATGTGCTACTCTCATCTTGCTGCCAGATACCACAGCACACCTTCAGGGATCTAGAGGAGTCCATGCCTCGACAGGTCAGGGCTGTTTTGGCAGCAAAACACGGACCAACACTATATTAGACAGTCGGTCATAATGTTATGCCTGATCAGTGTTTGTTGACTAACTTCCAGCTCTTCATGTAAACCGTAAACATCATAATATCATAATAATGAATATATTATAAGATCACAAGACTTCATCCCGTCTTACAGCTCCGCTCCGAGTAAACCTCTGCTTCCCCGCGGGCTTTAAATGAGATCTCTGTGGTTCAGGTCATCGATCACGAGCTCACGTTACAGCCATATGTCCATAATGCTCTCGTCCATTCACTTTAATGAATATTTCATGTAAAAAAAAAACTCATCCCAAACAGCTTCACTGCTCATGATTAGAGCTCAGAGTGGCTTTCAGGCACTGAGCTGATTGATGAGTGATGATGGAGGGTGTTTTTAAAGTTCCCTGGCTAATCACAGGGTTTCGACTGCGTGCACTTTTCTTTCCCACGCGAGCGCATCGGTGCTCTCAAAAACACCATTTTGGAAATGTGATAAATTCTCACGAGTGCTGACGAATACTCCATTTTGATTGGTCGATTACGTTCCTCAGACAAAAAAACTGCTAGTTACCTAATATTAATACTGAACCCTATGGTTTCTATAGTAACAGCTCATTTATTGAGATAAGCAGAAGAAAAAAAAAAAATGTACAATGGTTGATATGCTGAAGTTTTGTTCAAGGAGAAGTTTATTTATAGAAGGAGTCTCCAGTGTCAGAACGACGTCACAGTTAGAGCTAAAGCTGTAAGACAGATTCACGGTTTTTGTCCTGTTACCTTCAAGCTAAACTAAATGGAGCTATGTATGACTAGCTGTGATGTAGCTGGATACGCTAACGTGCTAACACTACTTGTTCTCAGACCTCTAACACCAGTCTTTGTCATAGCTCCTTAATTCCTTTTGTTCTTCCTGTACTCTCAGACAGTTCCTCCTGTATCTCCAGGATCTGAATCCGACCTCCAAGAACGACTTCCTGTTTGAATCGCTAATGTTATTAGCAAATTCTTTTCTCATGACTGTCACCTGAGACCCATCAGGGCCTAGATGTCCGTTTCTATGCAGCGATAAAAGTTTGTGATAATAATTGTTTTTATTGCACTTTTTTATTGATTTATTGCACCCTTACTCTAAATAATAATAATAATAATAATAATAATAATAATAATAATAATAATAATAAACGTTTATTACATAATAATAATACCTTTATACACAAAAAGTCATACTGCTAATCACTTCAGACACCATTTTATCCAGTCCACACCTTTAGTTTCTTAAAATCCCTCTTAGAAATAAATATCTAAATGTCTTCTAAATAAAAATGTCACAAACAAGAACCATTTCGGTTCCTGAATCGGTTCCTGATTTTCAGATTCCAGATTTGTAAAGAAATAATTAGCATTCAATCCCAAAAAACTATAAAGTACTTTAAATCCTCTCAGAAATAAAAGGACTGAACTGTGATCGAGTCTTTTGTACCTTTAGTATCTTTTACCTGGGAAAGTGTGTGTGCTGTACCTTTAACTAAAGCTTTAAAGATACACCATTGGTTCTTAAGATCCTGTTTGTATATCACAAGATAATGAATAGTTTTATCTCTTTATTTATTATTATTCATTTAAATAGTACTCAGAGATAAAGATAGCAAACAAGTGAGAATGTTTCAAAGCTTTAGTACATTATTTCTCGCCATATTGTAATAAGTTACACAGTTGGATCTTCAGGACCTTTCGTAGCTTTAAGGAGCGAGAACTGTGCACTTTAGTTCCTTTATTTCAGTACACTCTGTCAGAAATAAACAAACCAAGCTGTACTTTTCCTTGTCCTTGGTGTGGTTTTGTATCTTTCAACTACCTTTTAGAGACATTTTACATATTTATCAACTTTTAAAGATAATCTAAGGCATGTAGTTGGACCTTTAGGACCTGTTGTACCTTTAAAGCTCTTTTAAAAAAATGCAGCTTGTTGGAACCAGACACAAATGTACAAATAAATAAATAATCAATTAAATACTACTACTACTAATAATAATAATAATAATTATTATTATTATTATAATCATTAATAGTAGTAATCATTTATATTTATATACAAATACTCAGTCTATCTAAAAGTTAGTGTATAAAATGCGCTCGTACACACTGCAGTAAAGAGTGCATTAGAGCGGATTAGAGTTGTTATAACCGTGTTATAAAGTCGTGAACTCTGTAGTAATAACACGTACTCACGCGTGGATGAGATCAATCCTCACAGCATCCTCGTTTTCGGTGTTTAAGTGTGTAAAAAAGCGCCACAAGTCCTCTCCATTGTTGTTATAGTTAATATCAGTCTTATTCCACACGCACAGCTCCTTCCACACTCACCACCCAACTTACAGCACAACGAAAAGTCTTACCGGATCTGATCAGTTTATTCCTTCTGTGAGTCGGTTGTTTTTAGATGCTTTGAAGCCAGGAAGTGAAACGTTTCCACGGAAACTCTGATCAGCTCGGATCGTGCCCGAGAGAGACTCGGTGTGTTCGGTGTCGTCGAGGACGCGCACAGGCGCACATACGTTGCCCTCATCAACCAGGAAGGTGTGTGTGTGTGTGTGTGTGTGTGAGAGAGAGAGAGAGAGAGAGAGAGAGAGAGAGAGAGAGAGAGAGAGAGAGAGAGAGACAGACAGACAGACAGACAGACAGAAAGAAAGAAAGAAAGAAAGAAAGAAAGAAAGAAAGAAAGAAAGGGGGGGGGTTTACACCTGCTGTCCAGTGACCTGAGTTTCTATCTTTAATATATATAAGTTTAATATACCAGCTTGGTTGTTAGCATGTTTGCCTCACACCTCCAGGGTTGGGGGTTCGATTCCCACATCCGCCATGTGTGTGTGGAGTTTGCATGTTCTCCCCGTGCCTCGGGGCTTTCCTCCGGGTACTCCGGTTTCCTCCCCCGGTCCAAAGACATGCATGGTAGGTTGATTGGCATCTCTAAATTGTCCGTAGTGTGTGATTGAATGAGTGTGTGTGTGTGTGTGTGTGTGCCCTATGGGTTGGCCTTGATGCCCAATGCCCAATCCTTCCTTGATGCCCAATGACGCCTGAGATAGGCACAGGCTCCCCGTTTCCCGAGAATAGATCGGATAAGAGACAATGAATGAATGAAAACCAGATAAAGATATAAAGATTTGAGTTAACTTCAGCCACATTGCACTCGCATTAATTGATTAAGTGATTTTCTTTCAGTGAGAACCAATCAAAAACAAACAGAGGAATATTAGATCAAGTCATGAGTTTGGATCTAAACCACGTCTACGTGCCTTAATGAGAGTGTGATTAAAATATAAATGTGTGGCAGGAAGTGATTTGTTCAGTTTTAACAGAAAGGCACGATGCTGGTGTGTCAGAAAAACTACCGAATTTTTTTGAAGATATATAAATAAATGAATAAATTAACAAATAAATAAAATAGTTCATTTCTACTGTACAGACACTTTGTGCCACTAGATGGCGCTACAAACCTGATATTATACAGTTTTTCACTTAGAAATAACAGTGAGATTAACAGGATGTGTGTGTGGGTGTGTTTATGAGAATCTTAACTCCAAGCAGTCACCGGATCATGTTTTTTATTTATTTGTTTATTTATTTGTTTATTTATTTATTAAGCTGCTCAGCACAGGTTCGGTGTGTTCTCGTTGTACTGACAGATGAGGTAGATGGGTGCCAATACTTTTGTTTACAGTCATTCGTAATTGTTCAGCTGCGGTTGAATGCAAAAGTTTTGACACCTTCGATCAGGATTTATATTTATCTAACAAAATATTACTGTCTCATTAAACAAAACTTTTTTTTGAAAATGAAAACATTTCTTTAACGTCTACAAAAATAAATTACTTTAAACTGAAAAGGGTAAACATTTCTGATCATTAAAAAATAAAAAATAAATATCTGAAAAGGATAAAAAAAATCCAATAATTAAAAAAAAATATTATTATTAATAATAATAATAATAATAATTCGAAAATAATAAAATCACAAGAAAAGCAATATATGAAAAAAGAAAAATATTCTGACTGCATATTGTAACGCATCATTCTATTCTATTATATTATATAGCCTTTATAATCTCTGAACAGCTTTTTTTTTTTCTTCTTAAAATGTTACAAAAGAAATCTTCCCATCATTTCCTTTCATATTTTCTCAAGATTTTATAACTCAAGAAATCACTTTTTATTTTTTATTATTATTGTTTTTATTTCTTTTTTACATTTTTCTAAATTGATATTTATTTTTTCCCCTAGTTTCTCCACTCTAAAACTGTTGGGGAAGGGCACAAACTTTTGCACTCAACCCTATTAAAAAGCCTATTATCACCCTTGTGGTAGATACGCTACATGTAGCATATAAATATAAGCAGAAAATCAAGCAGTTCTATAAAGGTATTGTTTTTATACCATACTGTAACAATATGATAAAAAAGAGTTTATTATCTCTGTAACTATGTTCACGTCACACTGTACATAAAAACACAGCACGTAACATACAAAGGTATTTCTTTTGGCTTTTCGTGTGCAGTCCTAAACTCTATTTTGCATATCCGAGTAAATATTTAGAGGATTTATTTTGCCTAGCGGACACACGACGGCGGATGTGCGCGTCCAGAATCTCTGCTCCGCCGAGCTCAGAGGCAGGAAGTGAAGGCGTCATGCAGCTTGTGTAACACTGTCCATCAGGATCGGGATCAGGATCAGTCGTCAAAATCTGGAATATCGTCGTAGGAATAACCGCGGTATCCTTTAGAGGCGTAGAAGGCGATCCTCAGGTGATAAAAGCCAGGGAGAAAGACGAGTACTCCGATGATGAGGACAGGAATCGTCCGGTCCGGATTCTGAGAGAATAAAAAACATGGAATGACCTTCAGTTATCATTTATCTCTCTCTCTCTCTCTCTCTCTCCCTCCCTTTCTCTCTCTTTTTCTCTCTCTCTATTTCTTTCTACCTCCCTTTCTCACTCTCTCTCCCACTCTCTCTCTTTTTTCTTTTTCTCTCTCTCTCTCTTTCTTTCTACCTCCCTTTCTCTCTCTCTCTCTTTCTCTCCCACTCTCTCTCCTTTTCTTTCTCTCTCTCTCTATTTCTTTCTACCTCCCTTTCTCACTCTCTCTCCCACTCTCTCTTTCTTTTTTCTTTTTCTCTCTCTCTCTCTTTCTACCTCGCTTTCTCACTTTCTCTCTCTTTCTCTCCCACTCTCTCTTTCTTTTTTCCTTTTCTCTCTCTCTCTTTCTTTCTACCTCCCTTTCTCGCTCTCTCTCTCTCTTTCTTTCTACCTCCCTTTCTCTCTCTCTCTTTCTCTGGCGCTCTCTCTCTCCTTTTCTTTTTCTCTCTCTCTATTTCTTTCTACCTCCCTTTCTCTCTCTCTCTCTCTCTCTCTCTCTCTCTCTCTCTTTCTTTCTACCTCCCTTTCTCTCTCTCTCTCTCTCTCTCTCTCTTTCTTTCTACCTCCCTTTCTCTCTCTCTCTTTCTCTGGCGCTCTCTCTCTCCTTTTCTTTTTCTCTCTCTCTATTTCTTTCTACCTCCCTTTCTCGCTTTCTCTCTCCCACTCTCTCTTTCTTTTTTCTTTTTCTCTCTCTTTCTTTCTACCTCCCTTTCTCTCTCTCTCTCTCTCACTCTCTCTCTCCTTTTCTTTTTCTCTATTTCTTTCTACCTCCCTTTCTCACTTTCTCTCTTTCTCTCTCACTCTCTTTCTTTTTTCTTTTTCTCTCTATTTCTTTCTACCTCCCTTTCTCTCTCTCTCTCTCTCTCTCTCTCTCTCCTTTTCTTTTTCTCTCTCTCTTTCTTTCTCTCTTTCTCTCACTCTCTCATTCTCTCTCTCTCTCTCTCCCTCCCTAGAGTTTTTAATAGACACTGTGACTTAGCAGCTTTACAGAAATATACACATTCAGGGCATCGATTTTAAATGGATAAATTGATCAATTCATCCCTAATTCAGAAAACTGCTTTGACCACAGAGAAATATCACATTCTTTAATTCATTTTGAGACGAACTTTTTATCATGTTATAGTTACATTTAATGATGTGGAACTCCCATGAGACTGGTTCCTCTTTTCACTTATACTACAGCAGCTATCAACACCAGCCTCGTTCCCTCACCCTCGCTCTTTCCCTCTCAAAATTTTAGTAAGACCAAAAACCTCTTTAACTCTGACACGAGTGACTCCTTTTCTATAAAATGAAAACATCCAAATAAACTTTTATTCTTCTTACAGAAAACTTCACCATGTGCTGCTGGACTACTGCTAGAGAGAGAATCAAAACCTTCTGGCCAATCAGAGTGAAGAATATATATATAATATACACATACACTGATCAGGCATAACATTATGACCGTTATAAGTGAAGGTGAAGTGAATAACACTGATGATCTCCTCATCATGGCACCTGTTAGTGGGTGGGATATATTAGGCAGCAAGTGAACATTTTGTCCTCAAAGTTGATGTGTTAGAAGCAGGAAAAATGGACAAGCATAAGGATTTGAGCGAGTTTGATGAAGGGCCAAATTGTGATGGCTAGACCACTGGATCAGAACATCTCCAAAACTGCAGCTCTTGTGGGGTGTTCCCGGTCTGCAGTGGTCAGTGTCTATTAAAAGTGGCCCAAGGAAGGAACAGTGGTGAACCGGAGACAGGGTCATGGGCGGTCGAGGCTCACTGATGCACATGGGGAGCAAAAGCTGGCCCGTGTGGTCCGATCCAACAGACAAGCTACTGTTGCTCAAATTGCTGAAGAAGTTAATGCTGGTTCTGATAGAAAGTGTCAGAAGGTGTCAGAATACACAGTGCATGACGGGTCAGGGCTGTTTTGGCAGGACCAACACAATATTAGGCAGGTGGTCATAATGTTATGCCTGGCCTGTGTATGACTGTAGGTATCACACTGGATCCTCAGAGGGTTTGATAGATTTCCATAAGCTGCTTGTTTATGTTCTGTTCACTCACCTCAACATGAATATATCCAGTAAGGAGCAGAGAGCCGATAATAATTAATAATGAACCGACCAGGAAGAGGAATGTCGCCAGAGCGATAGCCTTGTACGGAACTTTAGGTGGACTTCTCTTAAACTGGGAGAAAAGACACAGGAATTATTATGAGCTACAGTCATTTATTACTTAAAGGGGATGTTTTTCAGCCTAATGTTTATCCACTGCATGGGTGTGTGTGTGATTAGCACAGAAATGAAGCTTCACTCTCGGAATAGATTAGCAAGGTGTACTTATTCTGTACACTTAACAGCACTTTTTCTGCTAAATCATTCCAAGCATCCAGAATTTATTATTTATTATTAGTTATTTTTTATTCTTTCTTATTTTCAATTTAGTTATTTATATGCACGGGTTAACGAAGAGGAGGAGGAGGACATGTTTTCATTCCACTGCAAGCTCATTCAGACTGTAACTAAAGCAGAGAGCGGGGAACTGAAGAAACTACGGACCACAGGTCATTATTTGAGACACATTAGCTCGAGTCCTTGCTACTAGAAAATCTGCCCTTCAGCTTCCATGAAAATTCTTTCTCCCCTGTTTTTCTCAACGCAGGTCAACGTTTGGAAAAAGATCTTTCTTTGGGCTAATCACACAAACACTACGAACAGAGTGGATAAAATGAAGATAAGGATGAAAATAACTATAATTCCAGTTAAGAGCTATTCCTCCTCACCTGCAGATCGATGTAACCTTCATCGCTGTCTGCTACTCTGGAGTATTTCACTTTATTGTTTGAGATTCCCCCGCTGGCTAAATTGCTCCGAGCAGGCATCATGACCTGACAACACAGATTACAATTATTCAACCAACATTCAAGTCATTAATGCATACAAATAATACCAATAATACCAATAATAATAATAATAAGAAGAAGAAGAAGAAGAAGAAGAAGAAGAAAGCTACTACTACTACTACTACTAATAATAATAATAGTAATCGAAAATATACACAGAGGAGATAATCTAGAGTTTAAAAACAATGAAGAACATCTAATTTGTTTATTAAAAAAACAATAAAGGAGATGAAGCATAGTGATAACATAAAGGTGATAAAATATAGAGATTAAAATCATAGAGTTGATAAAGAAACACAAAATATAGACATAAAAACACGATATTATTCTGTTTTGTGCATTTATTTGATCTTAGTACCGTTAAATAGCAATAAAGCCGGAGCTGTGACTCATGCATATTACGGCATATTTTTAAAGTAATAAAAAAATAAATAATATAGTAACAAACTTTGTATAAAGCGACCAGAGTCTCGTCAGGTTCTTTATTTTCGCAGAAGATAAATGTCTTTAACAGAATAACGGGCCTGTTAGCCAGTTCTCTACTTACTTTACCTTGTTTACTTCCGGGTTTCTGACGTCACGTACGTCGCAGAAGCTGATGCGTTATCCTTCTTTCGCGAATCCAGCCCAGCGAGGTTGGCGCCATATTGGGCAGTGTTGCTGATTACTACGACACGTCAACCCGTCCGCCATATTGGAAGAGTCCAGATTCAACGGTAAGTTAGTGGAGATATGCTAGCTCACCTTACCAAATCAACTGTTAGTCTCTTTCTGTTTAACAGATTTTTACAGATAATATGTGAGTAAACCAAGGGTGTTTTGTAGAGCTTTAAGGTAATAAGGCTTCACTTGAATTATATGCAAATTGTCCAAAATACCCAAAAATACGTTCATTTTGTTGCCTTCCTGGTTTAATCATGGCACACATTTTTGTGTGGATATCAAGATGTCTGAGAACAACCATGAATTCACTGTTTGTCCTTTCCCTTTGCTTAAAACAGTGATCTTTCATATAAAGTTCTGATCTCAGCCCTCCTCGAGCACTGAATCATGTGTGCGTTTGTTATCTGTTAACTCTTTTGTGAATACAAATTAGCTTCTCTCTTCTTTTTTTTTGCAATAATGGCTTCCTAGTGTACATCAAATTTCCTGTTTTCCCCCTCTTTTCATGACTCTGTTAATGACCTTTAAAAAAATACACTGAAAACCAAACCGAGGAAGGATCTACAATTTTTAGCTATACAAATATGTAGAATATTTACAGCATTCTTCCCATAATGCCTGCTTACAGTTATTCAACAAAATGTCAAAAGAATATATTGATGAGGAAAGTAACAGGATTAAGCCAGTAATTGTGATCAAACTCACAGAATATCACAGACGTCACTATTAGTCTCCATTTGTGAGGAATAAAAGTCTCAAACCACTGGTCTATTGAAGCTTTATTCAAATAAATAAAAGAATAAAATGCTGAAATGAATCAAATTCATGTCCGGAATTTGGCCAACAAAATGTCTGTGTCTTATTGAACTATTAAAACCTGATTTTTCGATTATTTTAGATTTACTTCAGTCTAATGTTTGAGTTAGTTTAACTGTTATTATGTTAAATCTATGAAAAGGTAGACATTCTACCGTCATAAAAGTGTCTGATGTTTTAAAGAAATATTCAGGATGTTGTAATAAAACTCTGTATAGGTCTGTATAATGAATGTATTGAGTCACCGCAGCAGGCCTGCACCCCTCTGAGGCTGTACACAACCACAAAAAGTCCCAAACTTTTCACACCCAATTTGAGAATTTCACGCTTTTATGCTCTTAATGGAGTGAATTAATTCATAACAAAAAAAAAAAAGGTGCACGGATACGAGTGTGGCTTATCGCCGAGTTCCAGCTTCCAGACAACTGAAGTGACAATTAGTCTGAGTGATTTCCGAACAGACAGCCATTTTCCTCTTCTCAATTCTGAATACATAAACACAAACACACCTCCTCGGAATAAATTAGCATACGTTAACAGACGAGTTGTTCATGTGTGAGCATCAATTTGTTGGTTTTTTTTAAAGAGTTTGTTGAAGTGTATTCATGTGAAAGTTTTTTTTTTTTAAGCACCAGACAAAAATCTCTCGCAAGCCTCTCTCTTGGCCACATCTTTCTTTCTTTCTTTCTTTCTTTCTTTCTTTCTTTCTTTCTTTCTTTCTTTCTTTCTTTCTTACTTTCTTTCTTTCTTTTGTTGGTTGATGTCCAATGCAACTTCCGAAGGCATATTAAAATTCCGAGCACGTCTCGAGTCTCTGAGCATTTCGGAGTGTCTCGGACACTTTATTGGATTGAAGAAAGCTGGTGATATTTACACAGGACATGTAGCTCAGAAGAAAAACGTCACATTTTATTAACTTTTATGCCTCCATGTGGACAAGAGAGCTTTCAGGGTTGGGGTGAGTTTCATCAAATCAAGGCTTTACCTGGAAATTAGACAGCACAGGGGAACCGTGGACATGCCGGGGTTTTTTTGGGGTTTTTTTTGTTTTTTTTTATAAATCACTGCCTGCTTTCTTTCATGTTTCCTTTCATTATAACAGCTGACCTTCATGTACAGAGACTCACACAAAGACAATTTCCAGAAAGGAGCAGAAGGAACTAAATCAATCACCCAGCCCCTCAAATTCACCTCCGGATTGATTTATATAATCCAAGCTCAATATGTTTGTGCTTTGAAAATATGCCAAAAAAAAGCTTGAGGAGTTGAAGAGCTTGGATCCTTACCAATACCCAGTACACCCACCCATCCTGAGCGCACTGGAGTGTTAGGAGGGGCGTGAGGGCTCATACCATCATCCTGCAGGTGGCTGCAGAGGAGGCAACGTGCATGAGGAGGATGTTGGGATTCGGTTATTTCACCTCCTTTTACACCTCCATGTTTCAGCTCTGCTCCGGAGACGTGACTTCATCCGCATGAGTGGGAAAAAAGAGGTGAGTTTTTATATTGTGCTGAAAAAACTGTCTAACCTTTTTTTTTTTTTTTTTTTTTTTTTACATTTATTAACAATTTATCTTCAAATGCATGTTGTTTTAATTTTAAAGCCTGGAAATTCAAAAGCTTGAATTAAATCCTTGTGATATTTTCTTTTCTTAATGAATGAGCAACTATTGCTAATTTTTGAGACTCCAGTTAGGAAGGAATGATTAAATTCAGTTGGTTCGTGTGCTCTGTTTTCCCGATTGATGGATTTTGTGAGATATTGTAAATAGACATGAAAATGTTTTCAAATTTATTTTATTCATTTTTTTCTTTTGATATTAACATTAATCTCTCTCTCTCTCTCTCTCTCTCTCTCTCTCTCTCTCTCTCATATTTCCTTTTCTTTGTTTATATAAAGCCTAGATAAAATAAAAGATAAAATGCAGACTGAAAGATTTCAATATGTAGTATTTTACTATTAGGCTATTTTCAGGTTTTATTTATTTATTTATTTATTATTTTTTGTTTATGTTTTACAAAAGTGCACAGGAAGGGGATTATTTTAATTGTGTTATTTTATACATCACGTTATTGAATAACTTTAACAAGTTATTTATTGTTGTAAATTATTATATTGATTATCAATCAATCAATCAATCAATCAATCGAACTTTATTACAGATTCAAGGTCCAAATTAAAAAACAACAACTGGACAACATATACAGCTCATAACATCTACCACACACAATAATAATGATTGTATATAATTATAATTATAATTATTTAAAAAAAGATTATGTTACACTATACACATGACCTTGTGTTTTTTTTTCTTCATTATGTGTCGTGTTTTTTGTTTTGTTTTGTTTTTTCAGCATAATTAAACCATGATTTGAAACCTGTCATTTTTTTAAACACAGGTTTGTCGATCGTTTGCAGTTTTAGCATCTCTCCACATTTATGCCAATAATTCTGGGGTCACGTTGGACCGAAAACATCTGCCGATATAAACGTCAAGTGGACAGACTTCACATAAAAACAATTTCCAAATGATTTTGACCTCGCTGAAGTTCATTGTTATTCTCAGCACCGAATAGGAGTTCTTTGATTTTAGAGCCACGTATCTAGTTGCCAGATTGGACGTTTTCACCTCCATTTGGCCTATTTACTCAAATTACCATGAATGAATAGCCTTGGCAGGTGGATCTAATTTAGTTTAGATGTAATTGTGTTTACTGGAACAGGTCACAGATGTTTTGGAAGCAGTGATGAAAGAAGCATACATACTGTTTTATTTATTTAGTGCCGAAAGTATGTAGACTCCTGATAAATCACACTCGAGCTTGTTGATCATAGTGTAACTTAAAGCTGCTGTATGTATGGGGTTTTTTTTTTTCGGCTAGCATTTTAACTAAATATCTTGTAAATCTTCTGAGGAAGATGGCTCTGGAACTTTGTTAAGCTCTGAATTGAGTCAGCTATAAAAAAAATAAAACAAAATAGCACAGTTCCATAGTCAGATCCATAAACACTTTGAAAGCCATTATTATATCTATATATTAATATATTTAATATATATTTATATATATTATATTATTAGTATATCTGTACTTTACCATATTATGCTATTCTATATGCTATATACATGTTTTCATCTATGCTTTATTTAATCTATACTATGCTATGTCACATATTTGCACCCAAATCAGGTGAACAGTGTAGAAACTTTAGGCACCTTAATTGTACAGGCTCAGAAGTAAATGGACAAACTGACCAAAATAATCATGAAATTTAAATTAAAATTGTGATTTTATTACAATTTAAATTCACTCAAGTGTATCTAGACCAAGAATAACGCAGTAGTGCACTCGGTTTTGTCCTATCGCACTCCAGAACTGAGATCTGACCTTCTTATTTCCACCATATCACCCTCAACATAAAATACAGGTTTGTGGTGCTCTAATGTAAACATTTAATAATTGATATCAGTTAAAGTACACGTGCAGTGCACTAGTTTGAATGGACATAGACCAATTTGATCTACTGTACTGTATTGCCAAGTCATCTATTATACCATACTATTAGTATAGTGTAGTATAGTATTATACTATACTACACTATACTAAACTACAATATACTATACTATTCTGTGCAGTACTATTCTATATTATATTATACTACACTATACTATGCTGTGCAGTACTATACTACACTACATTATTCTACACTATACTATACTATACTTTGCTGTGCAGTACTATGCTATACTATACTACAATACACTGTACTGTACTATAATATACTTTGCTGTGTAGTGCTATGCTATACTATACTACAATACACTGTACTGTACTGTACTATACTATACTATACCGTATTATGCTTCAAGAAATATTCTACACTATACCTTAACTTTAAAGTATGATCAAATGAAACTAAATGCATTTCAGTGTTAATGTTGACCTCCATAAACCAGTTCAACTTTAGCGAAGATCAGTCTTAGTGAACGTAAATTATTTGGGAAAAATTTTTTTAATTCAGCTTTCCCTACTTTTTTAAACATTGACAGCATGTGTGTTAGTATGTTCAAGACTAGCAGACTAGCGCACTTAGTTTTGCCTTGTCATGATCCAGAGCTGTGGTCTGTGGTCTGTGCCTCTCATTTTCAATAGATGTAGTCATTTCCATTTCCAGTTGTTTTGGCTGTCGTTCTCACTGGAGCTTTTCTTTTTTTTTCTTATTCTGTCTTGTGTCTATAGGTTTGATGTCTTGTCTTGGCGTCTGTCTTAAGGTTTCAGTCGTTGGCTGAAATTGTCTGGTGGTTGCCAGTTTGTGTGAATTGTATCTTTCTGTCTGCTTGCCTTAGTTCGAGTGCAGCATATGATCACTTATCGCGTCGAGTGTTGCACACAGCAGTGCATTTGTACTCGCTTTGCGGCTCTGCTACACCTTGGTGTGGGGTTCAGAGACGTGTTGCTGTAGCTGTGCAGACTGTGTGAGCTGTACCAGCGTAGGCCTTCACTGCCTAAGACTCTGCAAACTAGACTTTTTGTATGTTTATACTTTTCTTGTGTGTTATCATCTGTTTTTACCGTTATTCCACTATTAATCCATTGTCATGCCCCAGTCTACTGTAAGGGACGATAACAGAAGAAGCAACTCAATAAAACATACATTTTGGATGCACAAATGAAAACATTTATTGTTCAATTTCAAAGTACACGTGCAGTGTATGAGTTTAGATTGAAATTTCCATGTTTTTTCTACTGTACTATACCACATTATATTATGCACTAGCCATTGGTTTTACTATATTATAAAATTTTATCTACTGTACTATATAGCTATTGTACTTTGGATGCACAAGTTCAAATTTCCTGCTTAATATCAGTCAAAGCACATGTACAGTGCATGAGGTTTAATATAAACAAACCAATTTTATTTACAGTATTATACTCTACTGTATCATATTGTACTGTAGCTATCTGTATCAACTATACTGCATTTTACAATGCTAAATATATTATAGCGAATTTATCTACTGCACTAGATTTTACTCGATTGTATCTCAACTTTGGAGTGTGTTGGAGTGGGAAGAAACTAACTGGTGTTAGTTTTGCCCTCGCTAACACACAGCACAGATCTGATGAACATTTGAGAAAATCAGATTTTAAATTGTTTAGCCTTTGTGATTTTTTTTTTATAGCAAAAAAATGTCACTAACTTCTACTGTACCACACTACACTACACTACACTACACTACACTACTCTACACTACACTACTCTACACTACTCTACATTGTATTGCATTGTACTTTATTATTCAATAGAATACTACAATAGTATTCCACCACACTACTGCTATATTATACATAACTACACTATACTTTGCTGTGCTGTACTGTACTGTTAAATACTATACTATACCTATATTATCGTGTAGTACTTACATTATATTATGCTATACTACATTATACTACACTATATCTCAACTTTGGAGTGTGTCAGGATGCACACTAAACTAAATGCACTCCTTTGTTAGTCTTGACCTCCTTAATGGCCATTGCAAATTTGGTAAAGATTTGAGAACATCAAAAAATTTTTACCTCAAAAAACCGTAAGGGATTAGCCTTTGCGTTTTTTATGGCCTCTCCAAAACTGAGATCTGAGCTTCTGATAAAGTACACTTGCAGTCCTTGAGTTTGAAAATGGAACGGAAATATGCTTGTTTTATCTACTGGACTGTACTGTACTATTTTATAGCTGATTCATTTACAATATTATGAGACTTTATGTACTATATCATTGTTATGCCCCAGTGTAACATTGGGGACATAAACAGAAAAATGAATAAAGGACACTTACACAGTTTTCACACTTATACATTGTGAAAAAGGGCTTTATGTAAAGATATATAAAGAAAGTAATTAAATGCTGGGTGGCATGGTGGCTTAGTGGCTTAGTGGTTAGTAAATTTGCCTCACACCTCCAGCGTCCTGGGTTAGAGTCTCACTCCCGCTCACTTTGTGTGTGGTGTTTCATCCCACAGCCAACAAAAATGGCTGCCAAGCCCTACACCTGATGACTTCGACAACACACATAGTCTTAACAAAAGTAACAATATTTATACAAAAAATAATACAAAACCAAAAGCACTTAGCGGCTACAGCAGATGTCAAGTGCAAACAGAAATCTAACATAGAGAGTAAATCACAGAAACTCAGTAAATGAAAACCAGGGTGCCGATCTTCTCTCCAGGGTTGATAAATATACGTGGAGATGATGCTGTGGCACTCCTGCAGATGGTGGGAGATGATGTGGAAAGACCACAGACGTTAACACAACAGGAAGTGGATACAAGACAGAACACACACACAAAGTACGAAGCATAACAACCATAATATACTACACCATACTATACTACACTACACTACTCGAGACTGCACTTTACTGCATTGTTTTAAACTATGCCATAGTTTAAAGTATAGTATAATATAGTAAAGTACACTATACTATACTATACTACACTATATCTTGAATCATAATATGGATCAGGTGTCTGTTATTTCACCAGTGCTTCTTCCTTTCTATTTACAGGATGCTGTAAGAATGCATCACTGAGAAGCCGAAGGAATAGAGGGAAAGTTTGAAATCCGGCGGAAAGATGAAATTTCAGTGGTTAGATTTAGATGTCCCTATACCTTTTCTGGATATAAGGCTTTTACAAGGTAAAGATGCCCGTTCCTTTTGACCTGACTGAAACCAGAACCCAAACTGATCTTCAGATGGATTTAACACATGGATGACCATGACGTCCAACACTGTATGTACCACCTGATTATGCTAAGTTGAACTGAGTAATAAACACAAGAGCGGTTCACAGCAGATGCGTAATGGTTCCTGCTGAAGAAAACCTCACAGCTGTGTTGAACCTAGACAGCTGTCTGAACTGCACCCAGCCATCCGTGTATGATGCAAACCTTCCAAAGGTGGTGACCATGGTGGTGGTCTTTATGTTTTTTGTTGTGTTTGGAGTGATGGGTAACATGCTGGTCATCGTGTCCGTCGCGTGCCACAGACAACTACGTTCAGTCACGCATTGCTTTATCGCCAACTTAGCTGTCTCTGATCTTCTGCTCAGCAGCGTGGTCGTGCCACTGTCGGCCTTGTACGAGGTGCTGGGACGCTGGGTGTTGGGCCGGGCTCTGTGTGGCGTGTGGGCATCATTCGACGTCCTGTGCTGCACCGCATCCATCTTTAACCTCTGCGTCATCTCCGTGGACCGCTGCTTGGCTGTCAGCTATCCGCTGCGATACCTGTGTCTCGCCACAAGTAGGCGTGCTGTCGGTGCCATGGTGGCTGTCTGGGTGGCGTCGGCTGGCATTTCTGTCGGACCTCTGTTTGGCTGGAGAGAGCCGATGCCTGACGACGAATCGGTATGCAACGTCAACGAAGACCCGGGTTACGCCATTTTCTCAGCCTCCTGCTCCTTCTACGTTCCCCTCACTGTGATATTAGTCATGTACTGTAAAGTCTATGTAGTGGCACACAGGAAAGCAAGAAGTCTCACTGACGGGCAGTGGCACAGTGACATAAAAGGTGGGGTGGCCTTCAGGATCCACCGTGGTAATGCTCAGAGGTGCCATGCTGAGACAGGAAAGGAAGAGGAGGGAAATAGGAAATGTCGCTCTTATGGTGCACTTGTGAAGCTGCTCACGTTCTCGAGGGAGATGAAAGCGGCGAAGACCCTGGGCGTAGTGGTAGGCTGTTTCATCCTCTGCTGGCTGCCCTTCTTCCTCGTGCTGCCCATCAGTAAGTACGCTACAGCTTTTTGACCGAACGAGATGATGCTGACCAGTAGGAAGCACTTTAAATCTGTATACCACTGTCTAATTCTCAGCTCTGATTGGTCAGAAGGTGATGATAGTGTAGCTTTCCATAACAGCAGCTCAGAAGGCAGAATATGGTGAAGTTTTTTATTAGGAGATATTCACATTTATTTAACATTTATGGAAGCAGTCTCCAGTGTCAGAGATAAAGCTTTCATTTTTTCCCCGTACAGAAACATCATCGTTACACTGTAACATGACAAGTAGACTTTTTGTCTTATTAATTTTTACAGAAGATCAAAAACAGAGTCTGGTGATGAAACCACTGCTATAACATTAATGATAAATATATAAAAATATGTTGTGTCATTTTTTAATAAATAATAATTGTCAATATTGGGAAACTGGTGTTGTATAAGAGGAATAAAACATTATAGAAAAATAATCTCTGCGGTGCCAACAGTAAGTATATTTCTTTGTAACATGTCTTCTGATTATTTCCTTAATAAATCTATATAATTTATTTAAAAAATAAACAAGATATTTGAATTACTGCTTTAAATCCTTCTAAAAATAATTGCAATGAATCTGAGCAACAGATCTGGGAATTATTGTTATTATTTTGCTTAAAGATTTTATTTTTCATTTAATAATAATAACAATTTACTCTGATCATCCTGCTCAAAAGTTTACCCCCCCCTTAAAAGTTTACTTAATGTACTGTGTTGCCTTTTTGAGCATCATTGAACGTTTGCTGTTTTTGTAACGGTTGCCTACGGGTCCCTCAGTTGCTCTCAGTGTTAAATTTCCAAATTTATTGGAAAGGATGCTGGAAAAGTAGAGAATGTGCAGGACCTGGAGGATTTTTCTGAAGAATAGTGGGCAGTTTAACTGCACAGGACAAACAAGGGACTCATGAGGAATGATCACAAAACAAGAAAACAGAGGGATGAGGGACGAGGGATTTTTGAAGTGATCATCACTCTGGTTCCTCGAGAAAAAGCCAGAAAATAAACACTGTGATCAACAAAAGTATTTGATCCATACACATTTTTGCTTATTACAATAATCTTCACAAATGAACACAACGAGAGTTTTGAAGCCTATATACAATCAGCAGAACTTTGAGATGATAAAACTCAGTCACATGACTTCTCAACTCTTTCACTCTTTATTTAAAAAAATGTTCTCCATTGTGTTCTTTTTGTGGATGAGTCTAAACACATAAAATATTTAAAATATGCACACTATGTTGCCAAAAGTTTTGGGACACCCCTCCAAGTCATTGAATTCAGGTGTTGTTTTTCAGGGGTTGGGCTCGGCCTCTTAGTTCCAGTGAAAGGAACTCTTAATGCTTCAGCATACCAAGACATTTTGGACAATTTCATGCTCCCAACTTTTCTGGGAACAGTTTGGGGATGACCCCTTCCTGTTCCAACATGACTGCGCACCAGTGCACAAAGCAAGGTCCATAAAGACATGGATGAGTGAGTTTGGTGTGGAGGAACTTGACTGGCCTGCACAGAGTCCTGACCTCAACCCCATAGAACACCTTTGGGATGAATTAGAGCGGAGACTGCGAGCCAGGCCTTCTCGTCCAACATCAGTGCCTGACCTCACAAATGTGCTTCTAGAGGAACGGTCAAAAATTCCCATAAACACACACCTAAACCTTGTGGAAAGCCTTCCCAGAAGAGTTGAAGCTGTTATAGCTGCAAAGGGCGGGACAACTCCATATTACATTCATGTGCAGGTAAAGGCAGACGTCCCAGTTTTGGCCTGGCTCGCAGTCTCCGCTCTAATTCATCCCAAAGGTGTTCTATCAGGTTGAGGTCAGAACCTTGCTGGTGCGAAGTCATGTTGGAACAGTTGAGAGAATGAAATTGTCCAAAATGTCTTGGTATGCTGAAGCATTAAGAGTTCCTTTCACTGGAACTAAGGGGCCGAGCCCAACCCCTGAAAAACAACACCTGAATTCAATGATTTGGAGGGGTGTCCCAAAACTTTTGGCAATATAGTGTGTATATATAAGTGGGGCTTTATGAATAAATCTATAAATTTATCATAATATTTATATATAAATATCTTTTGACCAAAAACCAGTTTTATGAACCCAGTGAGAGCATGACGATGGAACAGGAAGTGCTAAAATACTCATTTCCGGGTTTTAGGATGAGTTCCTGCAGCACTGTATTAAGACTCAAGCGACTGTAAACTTTTGAACTGGTTTATCTGAATGAGAATGAGAGCATTATACCATCCCAAACAAATCATATCAAAGACATGAAAACTTAATAAGCTGCTTTTGTTTCACAATCATTCTCATTCATTTCCTGGATGTCATGTTTCCCGCTAATAAAAATGAAACCGTCTAAAGTTACAGCTGAAATTGACAATCAAATGTGTACTTTTTTTTTTTTTTACTTAACTCGAGAATATTCTATTATTTAGATAGATAAGCTTTTATTCATTCATTTTATTCACTTGTGTAAATTCAGTTATTAGAAACTTATGACCTCAAAACTTTACGAAGATGCACAACCAGAATAAATAACTCCCAGAGATGGCTATTATATTATATATATATCATATTTCACTTATTTGTGAAGTATTACCTTTTGGATTAATAAAATGTAGGAACTGTGGATAATAAAACCCGCAATAAAAATGCGAGCTGACTCAAAAGCAGCTTATTAAGTATTCATGTCTTGTTATGATTTGTTTGTGATGGTACTGTATAATGCTCTCATTCTCATTCAATGATGGTATAAAGAGCTCTTTTATTTGCTTGCTGTGTGTGTGTGTGTGTGTGTGTGTGAGGGTGCTTGACATGAAGATGAACTGCATTGTGGGATGGAAATGTAAACACAGTGCAGTGTTATTCGATAGAATGAGCTGTTGTTTAAGAAGTCACGCAGTAAAGAGTCATGTAGACGCATTTCTAAGCTACCCGGCCGCAGAAACTGGTATCTCAAGGTATTTTTGTTAGCTTTAAAATATGTTATAAAGTTAGATTTCTGTTCATGTTTGGAATTCAGATATTTGAGTCGCTCCCAGAGTGTGTAGACTTAGGTCCATAATTACACACCTGTCTGTAAGATTGACTGAATAATCAGATTTAAGATAAATAACTACGTACGTAATAAAGATAAGAATTGTTTTATGGCTTGTCTTGAGCACAATAATAATCTTTCACTTCCTGTGTCTGTGTTCTTGTCCTGCTTGGGCTGTGCAACTCTAGAATAACATTTCACTGTGTGTAGATGTTCAAAGCACTCTTTATGCACAAATATATTATTACGGTGCCTTTAACGTCAGACAGATTTGTGGAACAGCTAAAGAAAAGCAGACGATTACAACCTCGATCCATCTTTATATATATATATATATATATATTCCGTTTTAAAATATCGATTTTTTTTGTTATTTTATTTATCAAATGTATATTTGTTAGAGATTAGGGTAGATCATTTTGCCCTAATACATGCAGTTAAGGAAGATAAAAATTTCAGTTGCTTTTTTAATTAGGAATCATAACATTTACAAATAACATCTGTACAGGTAGAAACTGATCATTTCCCTACACATGTAATATTTTTCCTAAAATATAAATGTGTTTATTTTCATTGGGGTGCTATTATTCATGATATTAAGATTAATAAACAAATAAATGCAAATTTGAAAATAAATAAATTGATATATTAATTGATAAATAAATCAGGAAAGAATGAAAGATAAACAAACAAACAAACAAATAAATAAATAAATTGCTACAGAAAAGCTAGATAGATAGATAGATAGATAGATAGATAGATAGATAGATAGATAGATAGATAGATAGATAGATAGATAGATAGATAGATAGAAATAAAGTAAGAAAAGGAAGAAAGAAAAATAACAAAAAAATTAATTAATTGAAAGAAAGAAAGAAAGAAAGAAAATGAAAGATACTGATAAATAAATAGATTGATAATGAAGGAAGGAAAAAAGGAATAGATAGATAGATAGATAGATAGATAGATAGATAGATAGATAGATAGATAGATAGAAATAAAGTAAGAAAAGGAAGAAAAAAAAAAATAACAAAAAATTAATTAATTAATTGCAAGAAAGAAAGAAAGAAAGAAAGAAAGAAAGAAAATGAAAGATACTGAAAAATAAATAGATTGATAATGAAGGAAGGAATAAAGGAATTGATAGATAGATAGATAGATAGATAGATAGATAGATAGATAGATAGATAGATAGATAGATAGATAGATAGATAGATAGATAGATAGCTTTAGTTGTGTTATTTTTTATTTAGGTTAAAATAACGCAGTCTGAACTTTGAGCCTGAGTTTTTATGATTATTTACAATAAAATGTGACTAATGCTGATCCATTTTGACACTTGATTTTTTTTTTATCTGTGTAGGCTCCATCTTCCCGTCTCACAGACCCTCAGACACGGTGTTTAAGATCACCTTCTGGCTCGGATACTTCAACAGCTGCCTGAACCCCATCATCTACACCTGCTTCAGCCAAGAGTTCAAAAAAGCCTTCCAGAACATTCTTAAAGGCCTCTGCTTTCACAGACACACCTCCACCACCACCAGCAGCACCGGGACTCGACACATCCTCCTGGACATGAAAGGCATGAGGAGGGGACAGTACGTGTGAGACGTGACCGATGGGATCGGTGTAACACACTGGATTATAGATGCAGCTGGATACCCTAGCATGATTTAGCATCATTTATCTACAGCTAAAACACTGTTTATACTGAGATGTTGATGAAAAAGAAAAGATTATTCTTTCTTTTCTGATGTACATGTCTTTGCTTGTACATGTGGATGGATTCTTGCTTATCTGTGTTCTTAAAATTAGCATTTTTTGGTAGTTTGTTAACAAAATTAATAAACACTGTCAGTCCAGCTCTCTCTTCGCTTTATCTTTTAATAAAAAATCCAACATTTTGAACTTCCACTTCTATCAGTCCATCCTACAAGTGTGTTAGTGTTACACCGATCAGGCATAACATTATGACCACCTGCCTAATATTGTGTTTTTTGCTGTCAAAAATCCCCTTTTTTTGCTATCCCTTTTTGCTGCCAAAACAGCCCTGACCCGTCATGCACTGTGTATTCTGACCCCTTTCTACCAGAACCAGCATTAACCTCTTCAGCAATTTGAGCAACAGTAGCTCGTCTGTTGGATCGGACCACATGTGACTTGACCGCCCGTGACCCTGTCACCGGTTCACCACTGTTCCTTCCTTGGACCACTTTTGATAGATACTGACCACTGCAGACCGGGAACACCCCACAAGAGCTGCAGTTTTGGAGATGTTCTGATCCAGTGGTCTAGCCATCATAATCTGGCCCTTCGTCAAACTCGCTCAAATCCTTACGCTTGTCCATTTTTCCTGCTTCTAACACATCAACTTTGAGGACAAAATGTTCACTTGCTGCCTAATATATCCCACCCACTAACAGGTGCCATGATGAGATCATCAGTCTCATTCACTTCACCTCTCACTGCTCATAATGTTATGGCTGATCGGTGTAATTTCCTCTCTCTGTCGTTCTCCTGAGGTTCTCCTGACTATATCTCATTTTTCATAAGCATGTTGTTCATGCTGTGAACCCTGAAGAGAAACATTCCTCAGCTCTATGTAATATCATGCTTCTACAGGCAACTAAGGGTCCAAACCGAAGTTCCAGGAGAAATCTTTAGCGAAATGTGGGCAAAAAATGAACGAATTGAGAGTATAAATATTTTTAAAGATGGTTTAATGAAATCCAACACTTCAAAAGAGATCAGATTTATATACTCAGATGATTACAAGGAGAGTCTACAAGACGTAAAGACGTCACCTCTCGTAACCTCACACTCGAACGTTGTATTAAAAACACATCGAGAACATTATGAAATATTCTAACAACTGTTCTGCTCAATAAGCGTCACTCATCTGTCTATTGTCTCATCTGTCTCTATTTTCCTGGATGTCATGTTTTCTGCTAATGTACTTTTTTTAAAACATGAAAACTTTTTTTTAAAACTTGAGAAAATATTATTTAGATAGAGACGGTATGTTATAGCTTTTTTTTTTTTTTTAGATCTATGTAATATTGTTTGCTTTAAAAATACCACACTCGAAAAAAAAAAACATTAAATTAAATTAAATTAAATTAAATTAAACAAATAAATAAAGTAATAAAAAAAAATTAATGATTATAATTTCATTGTAATATTTTAATATAATTTAATTTAATTTATAATAAATGTATGATTTATTATATATAATAAATAAATAAAAATATCTTCATTATAAATAAATAATAAATATATTACTCAAAATATATTACATTATTATTATTATTGTTGTTTGTTATTGTTATTATTATTATTATTATTATTATTATTATTATTATTATTATTATTATTACTTTTAAATACAATAAAATCATCTTAGTGGTTAGCACATTTGTCTCGCACCTTAATGGTTAGGGGTTTGATTCCGATCTTCGCCCTGTGTGGGTGGAGCATCCATGTTCTCCTCATACACCAGAGGTTTCCTTAAGGTTTTCCAGTTTTCCAGAGTTGTAGGCTGATTGTCATCTCCAAATTGTCTGTTTTGTGTGTGTTTATGTTTGTGTGTGTGTGTGTGTGTGTGTGTGTGTGTGTGTGTACTTGTACCCCGAGTTTGCTGGGATAGACTCCAAGTTCTCTGAGACCCCGTGTGATGGATAGAACTGATTTTGATAGCACACTCAGGTTTTTGGACTCTTTCCTAAATCTTCATAGATGAATGAATACATCAGGATATGGACATGTGACCTGCCTGAATGAAGGGACTTCTGAGTTCTATTGAACAGAAAAAAGGTGGGAAAAAAGCTCTAAAATGGTACACAGAGCCATCTAGTGGTACATCATCATCATCATCATCATCATCATCATCATCAATCATCATCATCTTTGTGTCTTTACTGTAGTTTGATGTTACAGTTAAATTGAGCAATTCATTATTCAGGCGTATTTTCAAAAGCATGATCTATTAGCGATTGTTCTAATGCCAGGAGTTTTTATTTTTACTCATTCTGCATGTTTGTATTCAGAACTAAAAGCTGATTCTGATTAAAGGGATATTTTCTGCTCATCAGCAGTAACTTCAGTGTTGTTCTCGCGTGTGTAAGAGCAGGTGGTGTGTCTCGCTGTGCCAAAACATTTGTGCACAATTCATCTTTATTTATGGCTGTTTAAAGAAGCGGTCTGTAATGGATTTTATTATACCAATGAACAGGAATCACGCCAGTAACTAATCTTTTCATTAAGCTTCACGAGACTGCTAGGATGACCTCTGAAATGTTTGATTACTTTATAAACTAACAATGTTAACCTTTAACAGTTTGGTTTTTTTTATTTATTTATTTATTTTTGGTATTTTATGTTTTTCAGGAATCCTTAAAGAAAACCTTGAAGCTAAGAATGAAGTCCTGAGTGAGATAAGTTCATTCTGGCTCTTTTTTTTAAATTTATTTATTTATTTTTTTATTCCATTTTTAGCTCTATTTTATTTTTTTATTTAATTTTTTTAATTTGTTTATTTATTTATTTATTTATTTCCAATTTGGCTCATATTTATTTATTTGTTTGTTTGTTTATTTTTTTAATATTTGTTTTTTTTTACCATTTGTCTTGTGAATGAATGAATATACACTAAGCAGATGTATATGTCAAAAATAATTCATTGCTAATCCAGGGGTGCCAATATTTATGGATATATATCTTTCTCTGTATATATTCTAGATATTCGGCTAAAGCAGCTTTAATTTCCTGGATGGAAAAGCCAAGTCACTGAAGGGGAAAGGACGTGGGACGTGGTAGCTTTCACTTCTTATAGACTTTACATTGAATTGACCTGTGAATCAAGCGTGAGCCAATAGAAATCAAGTGGGCGGGGCCTGTGATCAATTTTTCACCAGAATTAAATTTCGCCAGACAGAAAAGCCAAGTCACTGAAGGGGAAAGGACGTGGGGCGTGGTAGCTCTCATGTTGTTTCAAATTATTCAACTTTGAGCCACTAGAAACCAAGTGGGCGGGGCTTGTGATCACTTCAAGCATCACAGTAAAATGATGCTTTTACTGATGAAAAAGATGTTTTGTGCACATCTGGGATGGAAAAATAATTCTGCATGATTACTTACATTTACTAGGGTCAATTTCTAATTTATTTATAGAGTTTGTTGCCCTCTAAGACGTTCCTGTCACTTTCCTTTTCCCATTAAAAGACCCAACTTTTTCTTAGTGAATCTTAGTGATGCTGGACTTTGACCTCACAACTTTCTTTCTGTTCACTAGCTGATCTACTGCCCCGCTGCCTTAAAAAGGTGGCCGCAAAGAAAGGGGTCAACTCCTGTAACCATCGAGCTCACCATCAAGAGACAAACCACACTTAAAAAAAATTTTTTTTTTTTACCTTTTTTATTTTTGTCAAACCACCATTTTTTTTTTTTACATCACCATCCAGTACACACTTTTTCAGCGCGAGCGAACATCCTCCAACCCCACAGACACAATCGACCAGCTAAGAGCAGGGTTCAGAGGGGGGAAGAAAGGGCGAGTGAAGAAAGGAGGAAGGATTCTAACAGCGTAACAAACTCAGGCTGAAACGTCCCTCAGCCCCGGTCAGCAAACAGCGTTTCACTTACATCACATACTAGAGGCATATAAAACATACAGGTTTACAGAATGAGGTACGTTAAGTAGTAGAAGTGTGTGTGTGTGTGTGTGTGTGTGTGTGTGTGTGTGTGTGTGTGTTATGAATGTTGAAAGCTATACTAGATGATGATGTGAGGAGGCAAAGCCTGAAGCTTAAGGCATGTTTTTTTTTGTTTTTTTTTTAAACATCAGCTTAATGCACATGCATGCATACACCAGCGGCTCTGTGGGTTCATACTTTATTCGTTTTCTTTCTTTCTTTTTTGAGGGGAGGCGGGGGGAGTGTGTTTTTTTTTTTTTTGTATAGATCTCTCCAGCTGTGTCTCGGCACCACACACAGAACCTTCGAGAACATGCAACCCCCAGACGAGAGGAGAACATCATGTCGCCGAAGATGAGAAAGCGTTACGCACACGTTGAACCATTTCCAGTTGAGACAGAAAGAAACATGTGTTTTATCTTACAGCATGGAACAGCTTTAAAAAAAAAAAAAAAAGAAAAAAAAGAAAAGAAAAAAGGAAAGAAAAAGAAAAAAAAAAGACGACGGTCCGAATGAGTCAATGTTGTTTTTTATAGCACCGTGTCTGGAAGGGTTGCTACGGGCAACTTCCGACGTATCAGAGTGGGTTGCCATGACAAACACTGAGCTGTAGCCATAGTAACGCCGGATAACACATGAACGCAGGAAGGAGGGAAGTCACAGAGGAAAACAGACATCGTTATTTAGTTAAATGAAATATGAGGACTGATAAAAGAAAAAGAAAGGGTTGGCTAGATCCCAGTAAAGCCTCCGAAATCATTTCATCAACAAAAAAAAGACCTCATGCTGAAAATATGTTGTTTGGACCATACGCTTTTTCTTTTTTCTTTTCCAGCATTCAGCACAGAACTCTAACATGCTAACATGCTGCTCGTCTAATCCTGCGCTAACTTCCATTCGGAAATCCCCTCGTTTACTTCACTCCGGACTGTCAGCGCTACGTCTCTCGCAATCTTATTCAAAATTCCTTATAGAGTTAAAACAGCTTGAGGAACCGGCAGCCAAGAGCATACGACTCACACTCCTGGGAAGGAGGAGTAAAAAAAAACAAAAAAAACCGACTGTGTGTGTGTGTTTATGTAGTCATGGGGAGAAAAGGTGAGCGACAGAGGAGCCAAGATTTTTGCAGATGAGAGAAAAACTGAACAGATGTATATTTTTGTAAAAAAAAAAAAATTCTCAGGATCCCATGAGATTTACACAAAGATCCAGTGTGACACTTTTACACAACACTTTCACAACTATGATGTGATGTTGTATATGGTCCATATTTAAATTTAACCCATGGAAAAAAAAAAATAGCTCGACCCCTTCATCAACTTTGTTTTTTCTCTTTTCTTTTTTTTTAATTTTTTTTTTTTTTTTTTTTTTTTTTTTAAAACCCGGTCAGTCAATATGGAGAAATTCCCTTGTTGGAGATGATCATCCATTTTGCACTACATCACTAACACTGACATTGACACCCCTGGAATGGCACTGTGACACACAAGACCCTTATGGAAAGGGCTTAAGAAGAAAAATCTGGCACCTTTGCATCGGTTTACTTCGGCTATTTGGCGTCTATAGCCTTCTTTTTTTGAATATAGTTTTAAAGAAAAAAAAAAAAAAAAAAAAAGACAACAAAAAAAAATAAATCGGTTTAAAATGATCAGTAAACTTCTGTTACTTTAGGCACAGGCGTAAAGTGTTAGCTGAAATCAGAAGGTATTACATTTTCATTCCCGTCTGCATAAAAAATGCCGTGTCCGTATTAACACAGAAAGGGATGGCAGAATTAAAAAATGATTTAAAAAATGTAAAAATAATAATAATAAAAAAATGCAAAAAAAAACCAACATAAGAACCTGCAAAATTTCACTGAAAAGCGAAGCACGATTCTAATAATCTCAAATCTCTCTAGGGAGAAGTTACGATCCCGAAAACCCCACCACATTCTAGACGAATACAGTATAAAGCAACTAGAACAATGCAAACCGTAAAAAATAAGACATTCATCTGTGTAAATTCCTAATTTTCCATCTGCGTCCTCCTGATTCGCGTAATCCTGATTTGTGCCATCCTGATCCGCATCATCCTGATTCGCGGCATCCTAATTTGAGTCTTCCTGATCCGTGTCATCCTGATTCGCAGCATCCTAGTTTGCGTCTTCCTGATCCATGTCATCCTAATACACATCATCCTAATTTGAGTCTCCCGGATTTGCGTCATCCTAATTTGCTCTTTTTCTGATTCGGGTGGTTCGCATCTTCCGTAACCTGATTAATCACAACAAGCCAGAAACGTCCTCGCACGGTGAGCCGATTTCATCAGCTACCAATCACACAACTAGCACTGCAGCATTAAAGCCGCTCCCTCGTACGGATTCGGTTTCTCCAGATCATGCGACTGAATGGAGAGGACTCAATTGTAGTTTGATTCGATGCCCTGATGTCTTAAACTGATGCCAAGTTTTCAGGTTTCAGTTTCTATGAGTTAGCTCTCAACCACAAGAAAAGAAAAAAACATAGCCGAAATACAATTAGGATCTTCGTTGAACTTCATTTTTCCCAATTATGCAACGAATCCTTTAGGTTAG
Organism: Hemibagrus guttatus; assembly: GCA_033459395.1. Taxonomy (NCBI): domain Eukaryota; kingdom Metazoa; phylum Chordata; class Actinopteri; order Siluriformes; family Bagridae; genus Hemibagrus; species Hemibagrus guttatus. The sequence continues at coordinate 22,455,792 of JAUCMX010000015.1, read as the reverse complement.
TGTGCTTACAGAAAATTAGATAAAATCCCCAACAATGACAGAGAAACAACTTTATGCCACTGGATGTGTTCCAAGCTAGGACTCTATATGCCACTCACCTTGTTAAATAAAGTTATAATGTTAAACAATAACTGCTTAGCCTATTATCTGGACCCCTCCAATAATAAAAAAAAAAAAACGGTGTTAAATAAACCGAAAAAAAAAAAAAGTCAAATGACACACAATAGGTAAAAATACAGTATAGAAAATGCAAAATCATACAATCAAGGTGCTCAAATATGGAGTGTTAATTCTTTTCCGTTTATCTTCACATGAGGCAAATACTTCTTTTTTCGCTAAATTTTTCCTCGAGGAGAGGGTTTAGGGTTTAAGATTTAGGGGTTAGGGTTTAGGGCAAAGAGCGGGACTCGGGGTAAAAGTAGGGGATGATGAGATTAAAGGAGGGTTAGTGGGTTTCGGGAGTGGAGAGTCTCGACTCTGGACCTAGCGTCGGTATGGGAAACACCTCCACTTGTAAACGCCCTCCAACCCCCTTGTCTCTCCTGCAGGGAGCCGAGAGCTCTAACCCAGGCTGGTGATGTTAGCCCTGCCACCAGGGGGCGCCACAATGCGCTGAGTGCTGCGGCGTGGAACGTTATCGTCAACCTGAGCACCTGCGGACAAGAAAATGGGAGCAAACAGCTACGTCAGAAGACGAGAAGCATGTTTCTGGCGTGAACTCTGAACTGTGATTGTGTTGCAGAGAATATCACTAACGACATCACGTCAGCGCATCCTGTTATTGTTTCAACCTCTGACTCGTAGCCAGGACACGCTTACTGAGCAGAGACTCACGCTGTGCTGCGAGCTTTCAAATACAGGATTCATCTAGAGTGTTATGTTTAACGGAAATCAGAGGAACATGGCGAAGAACGCTTCAAGGTGCTAGAATTATGTTTTTTCTTCTAGCCTGAACTTGCATTAATGTCAAATCTAAATCTGTAGTCATTTCTTCAACAAGGTCTAGCATTGTTGGACGAAACATGGTTCTTGAAAGGTTCTTTCAACATGTGGTTGTCTAAATGTTCTCTGTGTGGTTTAGCTTGACGTAGATCATTTAAAGGTTCTCTCTGAGGTTCTCTAAGAGTATATAAAGTAGGAGGAAATACTCTCCCTGCAGCATCAGTGTCTCTTCTCTTAAGGTTCCTCAGCTGTGTTTTGGACAGATAAGGGTTCTTCGGTTCTTGAATTGTTATCCTCTCTGATAGAGAAGCACTATTCTAAGGTTCTGAAGGTAATTATAACTCTTAAGGATTCCTCAGGGCTACAAACTTTGTGTAAATGTTGGCACTTAAATGGTTCTTTGTCAGGGTGTGTGGTTCCAGGAAGAACCTTGGAACGCGTCTGTTGCACGAAAGCTTAACTGTAGTGGAAAAAGGTTCTTTAGACTATAAAAATGTTCTTCATGGCACTAAGAAAAAGGGGTTCTTTTTACTAAAAGGTCCTTTGGGGAACCACAAATTGTTCTTCTATGGCGTCACTGTGAAAAATCCCTTTTCGGTTCTCCCTGGAATGTTTATTTTTAAGAGTGTGTTTCCTCCCAGAGAGAGAAACTGGGGAATCTTTAAGAGAGATATAATAGCAGACTGGAATTATAGTCAATTTCCATTTTTTTATGAAAAGGTGTTCCTTAAGTGTTCAATGAAGAACGGTTCTAGATTTCTGACTGGGTTTCTACAATATATAAAAGTGTGTGTGACAAGAACTGAGGATTGATTCACGCTTAAAATTAAAGGTTTCAGGAAGAGCCAAAAAGTGATGTCACAGAAGAACCGTTTTTGTTTCCTCAAAGAACCTTTCTCACAATGGTTCTTAAAAGAACCGCTTTTAGAGTTCACACACGTTACGCTCCACCTCAGTAGACCCTACTCTACATTAGATCTGTAGACATTCATCTACACATCTAATAAAGTTCTAGGTTCTAGACCCACCAGAGAGGCTGAATCCAGACTGGTGCAGGTTCCTGACTGGTTGTCCCTGCTGCTTGGATGGAGATGTTTTAGCTGAAGAAGCAGGAGTCACAGCCTTGGGGGTGACGGTGACCTCACATACCGGTCCATCGTACAGGCCACGAGGAACGCCCCTCAACTCGGCAAGCTGCACAACACACACACACACACACACACACACACACACACACACACACACACACACTGAAGTGCTCTCCTCATTTTGTCATTTGCTTTGCGTCTTAGGAACTAGGTTAAGTTAAATATATTTTTATATAAATGTAACATAAAAATAAATAAAAAATAATTGAATATAACTTGTAATCTATTGTATTATGTGAATAATATATTTAATAAAATATATTTTTTAAACATAATTTTATATTGATTTATTTATATAATGTCAAAAAGCAAAAAATAAATAAATAATTAAATACAAAGAATTGTTTTAATATATTTTACTATTTATATTGTGTTAAAAAAAATATGTGAATTTTAAAAAATAGTTAAAAATAATTTTAATGTGTGAATATATATAAAATCTATAAAATAAATTTATACACATTTAAAAATGAAATACAAATAACTGTTTTAATATATTTTACTATAACTGTGTTAAAAAGTAACTACAATAATATATAATATTATAATATAATATAATAATAACACTATAATAACACTATTCTGTTAAAAAATTAAATATATTTTTAAATAAACATTGACATTAAATAAAATACAGAATGTTGAAAAAGATACACTGAGCGTACAGATACACTACGTGTACTCACACTATTGTGATAAAATATATTATATCCATCATCTCCAGCTCTACTGCATCACCTCACCGCCTCGTCCCTGCTCTCCTTCACTCTTTCTCTCCTGTCTTATACTTATATTATCAATTACTCGTCCGTCACCTGCGTCCTGGTTTCATCTTCTTAGGGACTTGTGTGGGCGTGGCTTAATGGAAATCGGCTATCCCAAATCGCATACTTGTGCACTATTCTATTATAAATAGTGCGAGTTGTGTGTGTTTATGCTACAAACTCCAAGAAGAAGAAGAAGAAGAAGAAGAAGAAATGAACATCAAGAACCCTGATGATTCACTTATTCAAGTGTGAGATGAATAAGGACTCAACACTCATAGCTTTGCTTACATAGGGGAAAAGGGGCAGGGCTACCAGGCACTGACACTGGATGAGAAATACATTTTCAAGATGGCCGACGACACTCAGGTGGACGAGTGTTCAATTAGCTCAGGAACCTTTTAGAATACACAGTATTCTGCTAAACCGCTGTAGCAGCGTCATGTTACGTGAGTTCTCACTCGACTGGGAAATGGTTTCTACTTCCTGTCAGAAAAAAACGTTAAATGTTCCACTTGATGCAAAATGACCTTCTAACCTTTATACACCAGACACTAGAGTGCACAGTGTAAGTGTGTAGAGCGTCATTTGGGACGTAGCTTTAGTATTTCTTGGAACGTTTACTTCTTCAGTGTTTTTTGGAATGAATCTCTTGGTAATGACTTTGGTAACTATGGTAACCATGTATATTAAGCCATAAGAGCTGCATCTTTAGCTATATTTAAAAAGACAGTTCTGTTTTTTAGAATAAATGGTTACCAGACAGAATCTGAGGCTTACCCTGCTGCGGGCTTTTATCCTCTTGTAGACGAAGTCGGGAAACGGTTTCCGGGCCACGTAGCGTCCTGAGCCCTCGGTGGTGTGCAGGGTTCCTTCCTCTAGTACGATCTTCCCCTGGCTGATGACCACCAATGGAGCTCCACGCACTTCCATGCCCTCGAAGATGTTGTACTCCACCGCCTATTCTCACACACACACACACACACACACACACACACACACACACACACACACACACACACACACACACTTGGTTACAACAGCTGGAAGCTGGGACATTTTTCTAAGAGCATTTTAATCCAACACTAAAGACTGTTGTCTGTCAGATGGAAACTTTAGTGGTTCTATCTACAGGGGAACATTAAAAAAATTTAAACAGTAGAAATATATATATATATATATATATATATATATATATATATATATATATATATATATATATATATATATATATATATATCAATAAATATAAACAAATAAAATACTTGTATAATAACTTGTAATATATTTTATTATAATATTATCTGAATAATGTTTTTAATAAAATATGTAATTTTATTAAATAAGATATTTTATATAATAAGATATCTTGAAATAATAAATATACTCTTATATAAAAGTAATGTATAAAAATAAATACATATAAGCATATATAACTTAATACATATACATGGTTGTAATATATTTTATTACTGTATTATGTGAATTTTAAAAATTTATATATTTTTTTTAAATACTTAAAAATAATTGTAATGTGTTTATATATATATATCTTACTTAAAATCTATCAAAATAAATTCATATAAATTTAAAAATGAAGTACAAATAGTTCTTTTATTATATTTTACTATTATATTTTGTGTTTAAAAATAACAATATAATAATTGATAATATAATATAATAATAATAACACTATTTTGTTAACAAAAATATAATATATATTTGAAATAAATATTGATATTAAATAAAATGTACAGATTAGCAAAACATTAACGTTACTGCTCTGGAGTGTGTTACAGATACACTAAGCGTACTCATACTACTGCGATAAAATTTATTATATCCATCATCTGGTCATATCTCCAGCTCTAATCCACCACCTCACCGTCTCGTCCCTGCTCTCCTTCACTGTTTTTCTTCTGTCTTATGTTTCCTTCTGGTTTTCTAGAGCTGAAGCGGATCAGGACTCTAACCCGAGTTATTCTTCCTCCTACTCTACCACGATTTTGTCCATCATCAGCTTTCTGGAGTCATCCCATCCACCTTGTTTAATCTGTTAACTGGTCAGTTATCGGATTTCCACTGATATATAAATATATGTTTTAAGGTTATTATGTATATATTTATATTATTTATATATTTATATTATTTATATATGCAGTAAAGGGTGTGATTTGTGAAAGTCAGCTAATGATGGCACAATAAATCCCAACTGAGGTAAAAAAAAAATTAAAAAAACACAGCATGAAGTCAGTCTGGGTTTTTACACACACACACACACACACACACACACACACACACACACACATCCTTCCTGACTGAATGGAAAATAAAGTGAAAACAAAATCCAGGAAGGTTTAGATAAAATCCATTCGTGTGCATTTTTATTATATATTTATTTTTTTTATTTTTTTTATCCGTTTAGAGTTACACTGAATGCACAGAATATGTCTCTCCTAACATCTGCACATCCAGAAAAACCATAGCCAATAATTACCTTTAGTAAATTACTAAATAAAGACACGTCGTATTTTTTTATCCATTTACTGTTACATTAAATCTTATGGTTTATATTTTCGCAGCTGTACACTGGTGTGTCCTCTTTTTGTTTTCTTTTGAGGTTTATAAGACAAAAAAACAAACAAAGGGACAAAAATTTAAAACGTCTCTGTCGTCTCCTGAAGATGTCGGAAATGTTCCAGCTTTAGCTCTGAGTGTTATAAAGCGCTGAGACTGGAGACTCCTCCCAACAGTTACAGAGCGGCGTGTCAATATCTTTTTTTCTCTCGAAGTTTTTTTGAAGCTTTCTCTCTTTTTTGAAGTTTTCTCTTTTTTTCAAGCCTCTTTTTTCTCTATTTTAATTTTTCTTTTTAATTGTCTCTTTTTCAATCCTTTTTTCCATCTTTTAAAGTTTTTTTTGACGTTTTCTCTCTTTTTCAAGCCTCTTTTCTCTCTTTTGAAGTTAAAGAGACACAAAAAACCCAAAAATGCAGCTTTTAATGTTACAAAAAAAAAAAAAAATGCAAAAAACACTGGAGACTCCACAGTTACAGAGTGGCATGTCAACTGTAATATTTTAACAACAGACACACATCTGATTTATAGAATTACTGATCCGTGACACGCAAGTCAGAGGTGGCGGTGTTGAGGAAAAACTCCCTGAGACGACATGAGGGAAAAAAAACCTCGAGAGACTCAAAAGTGAACCTCATCCTCGTCTGACAGCGGAGAGCGAGATTATGAACCATTTCCCTTCTGTACATGTGCACCACCATCCAGAAAAAAATCTAACAGCGTAAGCAGGAGATTGATTCGTTATGGTTTTAACATGAAGTCTGTTTTGCTGAAGTTACAACTGGTTACTGATGGAGACTTGGATGTGCTGTTGCTATAGAAACGAGCGCATTCATATAAACCTGCGATCTGGAGCTGCACTAATGTCTGAGTCGCTGTGAAAGTAAATTAATAAACACTTTCTGGCCTGTGCATACAGGATGCATTTAGCCCAACACACACACACACACACATTCTCTACTCTGCCAAGAGTCGGTTGAGTTATGATCCAACACTTGGGCAGCGTTTTCGCATGACGTCAGCCTCGAACCATGACTCAAAGCTCCACACCCAGACTCTGGTGAGCAACTCGACCAATCACTAACAATCCACTCTAAAAAAAACTCCAACAGTTTGCAAAAAGACTCTGGATCCTGAAAACATACACCCAACATACCTCATTTTCTTTGAAATTTGCTCCAAATTTGCTCTACGTCGGTCAATAGTAGGTGTCACTGTGTCATGTGAGACAGTTCTTCAGATAGTTTAGGGTTCTAGATTTATCCTTAGAAACCCTACGTTTTTCCCTTTTTATCCTATTTACATTCAGGTAAATGATCACAACAAGCCCCGCCCCTTTTACACATACATTTAAATGGACACAAGCCCTGCCCCTTTTAACATCAATTTAAATGAACAAAACAAGCCCCGAACTTTATTGCATTAATTTAAACAATCACAACAAGCCCCACCCTCTTTTTTTTATATTCATTTAAATGATTACAACAAACCTCACCCTTTTTTTTGACATTCATTTAAATGATCACCACAAGCCCCGCCCATTTGTTTTACATTCGTTTAAATGATCACAGCAAGCCCTACCCTTTTCTCATTCATTTAAATGCTCACAAGTCCCGCCCTTTTTTACATTCATTTAAATCATCACAACAAGCCCCATGCTTTTTTCATTCATTTAAATGATCAAAACAAGCCCCACCTCTTGTTAATGTTAATTTAAATGCTCACAAGTCCCGCCCTTTTTTAATATTCATTTAAATGATCACAACAAGCCCCGCCTCTTTTAACGTTCATTTAAATGCTCACAAGTCCCGCCCTTTTTAACATGCATTTAAATGATCACAACAAGCTCCACCCCTTTCACATCTCTTTTTTTTGGAAGTTAGTAAGATGGCAGCTGGATCTTACCAGATTGTGGCTCTTGGCCGAGATGATCTTGGTGAGGTCAGGGTCCCACAGCACCAGATCTGCGTCTGATCCCACAGCGATGCGGCCCTTACGTGGGTAAAGGTTAAAGATCTTCGCTGCATTTGTGCTGGTCACCGCCACAAACTGGTTTTCATCCATCTTCCCAGAGACCTGGAGGAGCACAGGAGGAGCATGATGAGAAGAACAAAATGGGTAATCATACAATCATATACTAGACTCTGAACACGAACACACACACACACACACACACACTGCATTCCTCAAGGTGCATTATTGGAAATCTCTAGCTTCAAGTCTGTGGCACTCACCACACACTTGTCCCAGATGATGGACATCCTCTCCTCTGTGCCGTTGGTCCCCTCGGGGATGAGGGTGAAGTTATCTTTGCCCACGGCTCTTTGTGCGGTGTTGAAGGTGCAGTGGGCGCTGCCCGTCACTTGGAGGTCACCACTGGACACAGAAGAAATTCTCAGAAACTCAGGAAATATTCCAAATTATTATTCCCCCCTCCATTTTCTCCCCAGTTTGGTCAATTTCTAATCACACTACAGCCACCAAACACCAAAGATACGACATTAGCTACACTCTTACAGGAGAGAGAGAGATAGACAGAGAGAGAGAGAGAGAGAGAGAGAGAGAGAGAAGGCACAGAGAGAAGAGGTATAGACAGAAAGAAGAGAGTCACTGTGTGTGAGTGAGAGAGAGAGAGAGAGAGAAAGAGAGATAAAAAGAAAGAGAGATATAAAGAGAGAAACGCATTGAGAACGTGTATGTGTGTGTTAGATAGAGAGAGAGAGAGAGAGAGAGAGAGAGAGAGAGACAAAAAGTCCCAGTGGAAAAGAGAGAGAAAGACAGAGGGATAAAAAGAGAGGAACACAGCGATAACGTGCAGGAGTGAAGTGCGAAAGTGAGAGAATGAGAGAGAGAGAGAAAGAGAGAAAGTGAGAGAGAGAGAAAAAGAGAGAGATAGAGAAAGAGAGAGAGAGAAAGAGAAAGAGAGAGAGAGAGAGAGAGAGAGAGAGAGAGAGAGAGATTGGTTGCTATTAGTTCAGATCCTACACCCAGTCCTCATCTGAACAAGTGTAAATGAACTGTAATAATTAGCAGCATAAAACACAACGTTTCCATAGTAACAGAAATGACACGGTTTGGAATGAACTGTTGATCCCAGTTGATTTTGTCATGTCCATGAGCCCATCATAACCACACATCCTGCTGAGTCTGGAGTCTGAATTTTACCTCCGAATTTTTTCTCACTCTTGAACTTAATAAGAAAAGGATTGTTTCCTGTAGATGCTGGAAAACCTACAGCTTTACAGCTATACTGG
>JAUCMX010000015.1:22442110-22444610 GCA_033459395.1 Hemibagrus guttatus | reverse complement strand
GGAAGTGACAGATGTTTCTGCTCAACCTCAAGAGAGTATTTATATCTAGTCCTATGGGAAGCTCCGGAATTTTCTTGGACTTAGTACGAAAAGCTGCAACATTTTCGGCTCCTGAACGAGTCTGAATTAAAATTCTGTATGCTCGAGGGACAAAATGGGAAAGAAACACAAAAGCCTCCATGTTCAGCTAGCTAGCGTTAGTGATGTGAGCGAACTGTACAGTCAGGGTCATTAATTTAACAACTGTACACAGTGAGTGCAGGCAGCCATGTTGATTTGACGCCATGTAACTGAAATAGTTGATGACTTTATAACTGGGGAATCTGATATGAGAGTGTTTTTTAGGCATTATATGAAGTGGAATAAACCTGTCATAAAATAATAATTAACTGAATTTATAATTATTAATAGTCGCTTCTTTTTGCTACACAATATGGTCTCTTAACAGTATGGCGGATGCTTGGTTGCTAAGCAACATAACAGCAGAGATGATGGTATCCTATGGACAGTGTAATGATCTTATTGGTTTAAGTGCAGACATTTTTGTGAGTGCATCATACATCACACGTGGCTCAGCCAATCAGATCCTAGAACCGAAATTATGTGTTTTATAAAAGAAAGGGGGGGGGGGTGTTCACTAGACATCCTACTTTAGCTGTAACTACATATGGTCATGTGTCCTGAATAACCTCTGTACACTGAGCTGCCACTTTATTAGGTACACTGACCCAGTAAACTGAGGTTTGAGCGTAAACACAAGTCTGAGTGATGTACCTCCTCTGGACGACTCAGAACGTGTCCCTCCGGTCCGGTGATCCCCAACTCCAGGATTCTACTGTCTGTCTATCTATAATCAGAACAATGAAATCAATCAATTTCTGCATATTTATTAAATATCTGATCTATCTATCTATCTATCTATCTATCTATCTATCTATCTATCTATCTATCTATCACTATCAGTCTGTCTTTTTGTCTGTCTTCTGTCTAATCTATCTGTCTATCTATCTATCTATCTATCTAATCTATCTATCTATCTATCTATCTGTCTGTCTATCTATCTCAATCAATCAATCAATCAGTCAGTCTGTCTGTATCTATCTATCTATCTATCTATCTATCTATCTATCTATCTATCTATCTATCTATCTATCTATCTATCTATCTATCTGTCTGTCTGTCTGTCTGTCAATCAATCAATCAATCAATCAATCTGCCTAAGTATCTATCTATCTATCTATCTATCTATCTATCTATCTATCTATCTATCTATCTATCTATCTATCTATCAGTCTGTCTGTCTGTCTGTCTGTCTGTCTATCAATCAATCAATCAATCAATCAATCAGCATATCTATCTATCTATCTATCTATCTATCTATCTATCTATCTATCTATCTATCTATCTATCTATCTATCTATCTTCTATCTATCTATCTATCAGTCTCTTCATCATCTGCTTCTGTCTATCTATCTTCTTCTGTCTGTCTGTCTATCATCATATCATCATCAGCTGTCTTTTTGTCTTCTTCTTCTATCTATCTTCTATCTATCATCTATCATCATCGTCTGCCTATCTGTCTGCCTGTCTGTCTATCAGTAAATCAATCAATCAATCAATCAGTCAGTCAGTCTGTATCTATCTATCTATCTATCTATCTATCTATCTATTTAAAAAATAATGTTTTTATGTTATCTCCCCAGTAATAAAAATCAAAATGTAAAAAAGTATCACTGAAATCAATTATTAAGCTAATAATCAATAATCACCATCCTCCTCATCCACACCCATCTCACACTGCAGTGAGGATCGTATCTTTATTTCCAGAGACGGCTGAGACAAGCGAAACTGTCCAGAGCCGAGCGTGTGCATTAATAACTCTGATATCATACAGGAGTTATGCTTTGCTCACGGAGCCAGTATAAAGTCTGAAGCTTTTACACAACCAGGACTCAAACATTTGTCGCTTTGTCCCACGTGGTGCGTGTCGATCTGTCACGTCTTCAGGAAATCTGAAGACTCTTACCTCTGCGATAATGTCTCCGTTCTCAGCGTGGACCTGTGCGATGGCGCCGAGGTCCCGGATCACGCTGAACACCTCGTAGATCTGCAGAAGACCAAACACACACACACACTTTTTCTCTCATGTTGGCCTTAACAGACCTTCTGGATTTTGCTCCAAACCTTCTGGCGGTATGTTTCACGCAGATGGAAAACACAGTAAGACCACCAGAGTCCCTTTTGTTTACGACTGAGTCAGAACGACGGCTCTAAAGATCATTTTCCGAATTTTTTCTTCCTTACTTATGCCGCGAGTTCAGCGGGTGCTTCTGGAAAGCTTCATGTCTAAAGGAAACACAGCGTCTCGCAGCTTACATGATGTAAATAATGTCGAACGGGTCTGGTTTTAATATCTCCAGCGTGATGAAGCCTACTGTACTGCAGCTGCTGAGGAACTTCCTGAGAGACGTACCTGAGAGTCGGTCAGCTGGAAGATGTC
>JAUCMX010000015.1:22412991-22441610 GCA_033459395.1 Hemibagrus guttatus | reverse complement strand
TTCTTTCTTTCTTTCTTTCTTTCTTTCTTTCTTTCTTTTTTTCTTTCTTTTTCCTTCTTTCTTTCCATTCTTCATTTTTGACAATTACTGAATCATTCCTTCCTTCTTCCTTCCTTCCTTCCTTCATTCATTCATTCTTTACTTAATCTTTCTTTCTTTCTTTCTTTCTTTCTTTCTTTCTTTCTTTCTTTCCATTCTTCATTTTTGACAATTACTGAATCATTCCTTCCTTCTTCCTTCCTTCCTTCCTTCATTCATTCTTTACTTAATCTTTCTTTCTTTCTTTCTTTCTTTCTTTCTTTCTTTCTTTCTTTCTTTTTTCCCCTTCTTTCTTTCCATTCTTCATTTTTGACAATTACTGAATCATTCCTTCCTTCTTCCTTCCTTCCTTCCTTCATTCATTCATTCTTTACTTAATCTTTCTTTCTTTCTTTCTTTCTTTCTTTCTTTCTTTCTTTCTTTCTTTCTTTCCCCCATTCTTCATTTTTGACAATTACTGAATCATTCCTTCCTTCTTCCTTCCTTCCTTCCTTCATTCATTCATTCTTTACTTAATCTTTCTTTCTTTCTTTCTTTCTTTCTTTCTTTCTTTCTTTTTTTCTTTCTTTCTTTCTTTCCATTCTTCTTTTTTGACAATTACTGAATCATTCCTTCCTTCTTCCTTCCTTCCTTCATTCCTTCATTCATTCATTCTTTACTTAATCTTTCTTTCTTTCTTTCTTTCTTTCTTTCTTTCTTTCTTTCTTTCTTTCTTTCTTTCCATTCTTCATTTTTGACAATTACTGAATCATTCCTTCCTTCTTCCTTCCTTCCTTCATTCCTTCATTCATTCATTCTTTACTTAATCTTTCTTTCTTTCTTCTTTCTTTCTTTCTTTCTTTCTTTTTTTCTTTCTTAACTGTTTTTGGGTTTTTTTTTAATTTTTCTATGAATATATCACCTCTAGTAGGCTAAAAAACAGAAATATTTCTGAACACTAGAAATTCTTAAAGTCCTGAGTGTCTACTTTCATATGAGCTTCATATTAACCTCCACTGTGGAGTGGAACATGACAAAGACACTCCATCATCAACATGGACACACATGATCTTAACTATATTACACATTGATTGGCAGGAAGGAGGGGGCGGGGCTTCCAGGGGTGTGGGTGCCAGAAAACCACCTACGTAACTGTCAATCAGTTTCATATCCAGTGCTCGTCATGCATTAAGGATCTTTGTTAGCATTTTCCGTGTGAAGTCTTCCTTTAACGACGGATCTGGCGAGTGAAAGAATCCGAACGCAACTAGCATCCGTGCTGGCTAACGTTAGCGCCAGTATGTTACTGATTAGCGATGCAGAATTGCTAACAGACCAGAGTGTTTTGGGTTACATGTTTGGCGTGATGGTGTGTCGTGAGCACTTCCTGTGAAAAGTTCACACACACACACACACACACACACAAAACACACATGACTACTCCATGCTCTTTACACGCTAACCCCCAGAGGACACTCATTTCTCCATGAAAAAAAAAGCAGGATCCATTCTGGTCACAAAACACACTGCATGGTTTTACAGACAAAGGCGGCTCTGTCCCGAACCATCAGGACATTTCTCTGCATGCTTAATGGCAGCTTGGCAACCCGGGCCAAAGTGTGTCTGGCATCCCCCCAGCATCGGCATGATGGTGCAGTCCTGAAACCGGGCAACTCCTAATACAGCTCGCAAAACAAGAACACAAGCAACATCAAGAGACTCGCTCAGGACGAAGATCGACTCCAAATCTCCACATCTCATCTCTAAACATTACTGTCGAGATTAAAAGGCAGAAATACAGCCGATTATTTGAGCGAAATTAGCCGTAAAACATTTACTCGGTGTTCTAAAATCTCACTCCATCAGATACAGAGTTCAAATTGTCCTGAATACGACGGTTTCTGACTTGAACATTTTCATTTGCTTACACTTCCTCTGTGACGTGTTTAGTTGTAATGCTTAACTTTTTCCACAAGGCTTCCCACAAGATAGATAGATAGATAGATAGATAGAGAAAAACAGACAGATAGACAGAAAGAGAGAGAGACAGATAAAGAAAGGGGAAAACATACAGACAGTCAGTCACACAGTCTTAGAGAGACAGAGAGAGAGAGAAAGAGAGAGAGAGACAGAGAGAGAGAGAGAGAGAGAACCAGACAGACAGACAGACAGACAAAAAGACAGACAGACAGACAGACATATAGATAGATAGATAGATAGATAGATAGATAGATAGATAGATAGATAGATAGATAGAGAGAGACGGATTGACAGACAGACAGAGACAGACAGACAGACAGACAGACAGACAGACAGACAGACAGACAGACAGACAGATAGATAGATAGATAGATAGATAGATAGATAGATAGATAGATAGATAGAGAGAGAAGCAGACAGACAATCAGACAATAAGACAGACAGACAGAAAATTAGAGAGAGAAAAACAGACAGACAGATAGAGAGAGGAGAGAGAGAGAGAGAGAGAGAGAGAGAGAGGAGAGAGAGAGACGGATGGACAGACAGAGACAGACAGTCAGACAGACAGGTGGACAGACAGACAGACAGACAGACAGACAGACAGATAGATAGGTAGATAGATAGATAGATAGATAGATAGATAGATAGATAGATAGATAGATAGATAGATAGATAGATAGATAGATAGATAGATAGATAGCAAGAGAGAGAGAGAAGCAGACAGACAATCACACATCAAGAGAGACAGAGAGACAGACAGAAAATTAGAGAGAGATAAACAGAGACAGAGATAGAGAGAGAGAGAGAGAGAGAGAGAGAGAGAGAGAGAGAGAGAGAAAACAGACAGACAGACAGGCAGACAGACAGAAGGGCATGCATACAGAAAGGTAGACAGAAAGCTAGAGAAAGACAGACCAGACAGACAGACAGATGGATAGACAGATTGACAGATCCTAATCTCATTTAGCATGTTGTGATTTCTGTAGCTCTTTCCGGCGCATCTCTCTGTTCTTGGATATAAAGCTCTTTCCCACAGTCCTTCATCTCCTCCGTTTGTGTTGGAGCAACTCTAGAAGATTAATTAAGCGACAGATGCTTCAGCGATGAGAACATGTCAGAACCCAGAAGACGGGAACAGCTCGGAGTTCTCACCATACGGAACAGTTTATCTCTGTACAGTAAGACTGCACCTAAATGAAGACGGATGTTAGAGTAAAACATGAAGAGACGCCAGAAACCACTGCAGAACGTACAGAATATAAAGCAGCGCCTGGCCGGCCCGCCGAGTGCCCAGCTCCGTGTGGGTTCCAGCACGGCGATGTCGGCCGAGCGCCGAGCCAGAGTGTGGTTACATGATGTACTGTGACAGTCGACACAAAAAAACATGAGCTTTAAATCACAGATGCTAGGCTAAAGGCTTTAAAGCAGCGGTGTGTAACTTGTAGAGCCCTCTGCTGCCTACAAGGTGAACTGCAGAGCCCTGACATGACCATCACACCCATATGACCTGGTTGAACATCTCATTCCAGATTTATTTCTTATCTTATCCTATCCTATCCTATCTTCCTAGCCTTCTACTCTATGTTGGAGCAGAACCATGTGGATTTGTCTTCTTACGTTCATTCACAAGACCATTAGTGAGATCAGACTCTGATGTTGGGATGGTGAGGAGACTCCAGTTACAGTTCATCCCCAAGGTGGTCAGTGGGGTTGAGTCAGAGTCAGGGCTCTGTGCATGTCAGGACACTCAAGCTCTTCCTCTCCAACCTTCACCTCTACACCATGTCATCCTGGAGCTCAAGGGTTTTGTGCTCAGGGGCTTTGTCATGTCTCAGGTCTGTAGCTCCAGCGAAGTAAAAATGTCTCAAATGCTGCAGCAATTATACAAAAGGTAAAAGTGGTAAAGGTTTGGAGAAAACCCTTCAAGGGTGTGAAGGTCAGGGGTGCACAAACTTTTGGACAAATAGCTTCATTAAATGACCCAAAAACCAATGGCTTTTCGGAGGAGCAGAAAAGTGTGTGTCAGAATCACAAAAATTTTTTTTTTTTTGATGGTCCAAATCTTCAGAATATATCGCAGTTCTGCAGCACCACCGATTTTCTCCACCTCACATCTATACAAAAAACAAAATAAAATAAAACAAAACAAGAAACGAAACTAAACAAAACAAAACGAGGCGAAGCAAAACGAAACAAATCGAAACGAAATGAAGTGAAACCAAGCAAAACTAAACAAATAGGAACTAAGCAAAACAAAACAAATAGAAACGAAACAAAACTAAGCAAAACAAAGCTAAACCAAACCAAACCAAACAAAACAAAGGAAAGCAAAACAAAAAACAAAACAAAACAAAGCAAAGCAAAAAAACAAAACAAAACAGAACAAAATAAAACAAAACAAAACAAAGCAATGCAAAGAAAAGCAAAGCAAAGCAAAAAGAAAACAAAACAAAATGAAGCAAAACAAAACAAAATACTTCCATTCAAAACACACCACATGTTTGATTCAAAGTCCTTGAGCTCGACTGGAAGAGAACCGAGACTGCATCGCTCAGGCGCTCTCGGACCCGAACACACACCACACACACTATTAAACACTGTGTGTGTGAGACAGCAGCCATGTTTAAACTCCACTGTAAAAAAAACAAATAACTTCCTCATCTAACTCTCAGAGAGTCTGAGAAGCCTGACATCCGATCGTCCTGAAGGAAAACCCGTGTGGTGGAAGCGTGCGGTTTACGGCCCTACAGCCTGACACCAGAAACTCCACATTTCATTTCCTCCTCTTTCTCTCCTCTCTTCTTTCTTTTTTTTTTTACGCTGTGGAGAACAAAAATAGCCCCAAACCCACATGAGTGGCGGCTGTAAGAGGGGGAAATCCTGACACACAATGCCGCCGGTGAGAGAAATGGCATTCCTGGAAGACGTGTGTGTGTGTGTGTGTGTGTGTGTATGTGTGCACCAAAGAGCTGAGACGGCTGCAGAACGAGATGCGGTGCATTCTGGGACAACAATGTAGTTGCCATAGTAACCGGACAATTAGGCAAAGAACGAAGGACTTCCAGTAGGAAGGACGGAGCCGAGCATTCAGCTGTCACAACCAATTACACCGTTTAAACACCGCAACAATTTTCACACCATCGACATGTTCAAGAGAGAAATAAATCCTCACCAGCGTTTAAACAAAACGTTTGCTGAAATATTTGTGAAAATATTTAGGATATTTTAGACTTTGAGTTAGAATTGGATCTCAGTTTCATTATTAAATATTGCAAGAACTATCCAACATTTCCAACAGACACTTATTGGAATTTTTCTATATAATGCTCATGAATATTAATTAGCATTTTTCACAAAATGTTATAAAAAATATTCAGCTCCTGAGCTCTGTGCAGGTTCTCCAAAGAGTTTAATAATAAATAAAATATAATAAACAGCATTAATAGTAAATAAAAAGCTATGTGGGAAAGCCAAGGCATTCACAGGTCATGTGACTAAAGACTGATTTTTTTATTTATTAATAAATAATAAAAAATACATAAATATTTACACAATCATGGGTTTTATTTTTGTTTTTGTTTGTTTTTAATTCTCATTGTGCTGAATTTTGGAATTTAATTCAAGACCCTGGAAATGTGTTAATGTTAGAAATCTGCTATTTATTGCGAAGGTTCATTGAGTTTATTGTTTAAATATATAAATCAATTCAACTGCATCTTCTTTGAACGATAAAATAACGAGGAAAATATTGACGTTGTGTCTGATCAAAATATTTAAATACTTTTTTGCTTTATGGCTTTGATTTATTTATTTATTTATTTATTTATTTATTTATTTTTAATGCTGCATATGTGTCTACTTTAGTGTATAAAAAGATCAATAAAAAATAAAAGAAAATCATTAGTGTAAAAAAAAAATAAATCATTTTTAAAAAAACAAAAAAAATTGATGCAAATAGATAAAAATAGTAATTTTGCATCTGCTTTGAATGGATTTTTTAAAATAAGCATGTATGTGCTTTTACTTTTTTAAAAAAAAGAAAAGAAAAGAAAAAGAAACAAGATATATCTGCTTTGATTTAATAAATAAATTACAGTAAATCTGCATTAAAAAGTGATTTCATCTGTAAACATGTCAAACGTATTAAAGGTGAAGCTACTTTGATTAGCTTGAAGAAAACAAAAAATGTTTATAATTATTAAATTGTATCTGATTTACAAATTCTAATAATAATCATTATTATTTATTATTATATAGTATATACTAACATTATTAGTAGTGGTATTATTTGTAATTTTTATATTACAGTTGTATCTGCTGTGAATGCTAATCTCTCTTTAATTATTATTTTTTTATTATAAAATATATTTAAAAAATACATAAGGTTTATCATATTTAAAAAAAAAAAAAAAAAAATCAAGCAAAAGCTGCTTTTAAAAACATTAGACAGATAAAGAGAAAAATATTTTGATGATATTTTTATGTTTTCTTGTCAGCAGATAAGAATGATTTCTTATCCGCTGATAAGAAAACGTGATTAAAGTTATATGAGAGCAAAAAATTTATAGCTTAAAAAACATCATGGCTTTATATTTTAATATCAGGCGAGGCTGAGCTCCGGTGAACTTCTGGTGATCTCATGAGCTTAGACAGATATAGAGAGATATAGAGTTTTAGTTCTTAAGCAAAAAAAAACTGAATAAAAAGACACACACACACACACACACACACCACTGAGGCAGGATGGCCGAAGCTGCACGTGGACAGGCAGGTGGTGAACTAATGACGTCATTTATATTTAATGAGAACAGAGAGGTCATACTGCTGAGTGTGTGTGTGTGTTTGTGTGTGAGCAGCTGACCACCACTGCCCTGCCCCACCCAATTACCCAGACCTTCTGCTCCCCAGTCCCCTGAGCATTCATGTAGTCTGAGGAAATTAGAGGAAATACAGCACATGCAAAATCTAATCACTGGATCTTCCCAGAAAAAGATCTCGCAATAGAATTAAAGGGAATAACGAAGCTCTTACGCGTGTGTGTGTGTGTGTGTGTGTGTGTGTGTGTGTGTGTGTGTGTCAGTTTGTATTTGCTTTTTTGCCTTGAGTTTGTGATGAGTGATAAGGATTAGCCGGTTAAGAAAAACAAGATAAACAACACGAGATCGTTTCAGACTCATTTGGGATTGCTCGAACTGCACATGTGCTGAAAAAATGCAGTCTAGAAGCCAATTTTTGTCTTCCTTTTTTTTTTTTTTTTTTTAAATGGGGAAAAATAGCTGTATCTGTTTCAACTTATTTAAAATAACGTTCAACTTTGAGTTATAAAAAATTGTGAGTGCATACAAATCAACTTGCATCTGATTTGAGGGAAAAAAGACATTATTGTTGCATTTGCTTCGACTTAAAAATGTATAAATCGTGTATACATAAAAGTTGTATCTGTTTGGACTAAAAATTTAAACAAGATCTTCCTAACAATACAAATGGTATCTGTTTTTGCTTTGCCTTATTTATTTACTTATTTGTTTGTTTAATTGTTTGTTTGTTTGTTTATTATGATTAAAATAGAATGCTTGTATCTATCTCGAATTAGCTCAAATAAATTATCTAAATCTAAAAAAACATCCTAATGTTTTTGTATTATCAAAACAACATTTTCCACTTTGACTTATGAATGTAGTTTTTTTTTTAAACTGTATTTGCTTTCACTTATAAAAAAAATATATGTATAAAACAAAAGAAATTAAAGGTCTTACCAATTAATTTTTTTTTTTTGCTTTGACTAAATTATAAATAAAATTCAAGAATCTTCTAATTCTCAAAAATGTATTAAAATGTAAAAATAAGTAAATAAATAAATAAAAATAAAATAAAATAAACATATTTTAACCATGAATAATCAGGTCATGCCTATTTGGACATTAATTATTATTCATATTAATGTTGCATCCTTGACGTTTAAATAATTCTATAATTAAATAGATAGATAGATAGATAGATAGATAGATAGATAGATAGATAGATAGATAGATAGATAGATAGATAGATAGATAGATAGATAGATAGATGGGGTGGTGGTAGCTCAAGTGGTTAAGGCTCTGGGTCGTTGATCAGGGGTTTAAGCCCTAACACCGCCAAGCTGCCACAGTTGGGCCCTTGAGCAAGGCCCCAACCCACCCTGCTCCAGGGGCATTGTATCATGGCTGACCCTGCGCTCTGACCCCAACCCCCAAGAACGGGATATGTGAAGAAAGAATTTCTCTGTGCAGTATTGTATATGTGACAAATAAAGGCAACTTAACTTGATTAGATAGAGAGATAAAGCTCTATGTGCTTTAACTTATAAAATAATAATTTAAAAAAAATCTATCGGCTTTGATATATGAAGTCGTCTAAGAAATAATAAAGTTGACCAAAACAAACTGAGTACTATTTTTGTTGTCTCTCTCTCTCTCTCTCTCTCTCTGCTTTTTGGCAGTGTTGTGCGTGAACGTGTTTGTGAGGAGTGACCAGGATTAACTTTGTGAAGAAACCTAGATAAACAACACGAGGTCATCGTTTCAGTTGCGTTTTCAGGTTGCTCAACTCCACATGTGGAGGAGGAATGCTTTCTGGAAGCCAACTTTGGTTTTATCGTCAGGACGAATCTTATTAGAAAGCCTATTAGTCGACTTGTGGATGGACAGATGGAGTGAATGAGTGCTAATTTATAGCCAGCATCCTGTGTGTCAGTGTTTGTTCCTAAAAACACGGTGGGATTGATTCTGGTGTAAATATTGCGGTTGTGTTAAGAGTCCAGTGCTGTCAGCATGCATGCAGCTGGTACTGATGGACGGGAGGAACAGGGGTGTGGCTCTCTCTCTCTTTTTCTCTGTCTCTTTCTCTCTCTCGCGCGCGCGCGCTCTCTCTCTCTCTCTCTCTCACACACACACAGAGCCACAAAATCAATCCAATCCCATTTATTTTTTTATTTATTTATTTATTTATTGTATTCCACCCTCTCTCTCTCTCTCTCTCTCTCTCTCTCTCTCTCTCTCTCTCTCTCTGTCTCTCAGGTTGTTTTCATCCCATCCACATTCTTCCGCCGTCCCTTCATCCCTAAGGCTCTGAAATCGTGCAAAAGGCATTCGGACACGAGTCCATAGCCGTGAAAGCGCATGCTCCTAGGCTCAATCATGGCAGCTGGCTCGGGGTTGAGTAACACAAAGGACGAGGACAGACACATATAGTGCATTGAGGCCATCTCACGTCCCCGAAGACCCCCTTCCTTCTTTTCCTTCCTTCCTTCCTTCCTTCCTTCCTTCCTCCTCCTCTTCTAAAGCCCACCAAAAATGGCTACCTTTTGTAATGATACAAAGCCACCAGCTGAGCCAGATTTGTGCCGCCACATTAGGTTATGTCTTGTGTATTGTCTATAAGCGGTTATGAACACCTGTTTCATGCGCAAAAAAAAAAAAAAAACCTAACCATTACTCCACATCACTGTAGTATGTGGTCATTAAAGTGCTCGTCTATGGGGTGGGACCATCACCTAGAAAAGGTAGTTATGAATTGAGAAATGTAGCGCTACGCTATATGGGTGTGTGTTAAATCATTTTTAAAGCTAGGCAGGGTTCCACCCCAGAGACGTACAGACGGAAACGTACAGTAATCATATATCTGTCATCCACAGCACTGCACTTCAGCTCAATTACTACGCCATTTAGAGGACATTAAACCCTCTTTCCTGTGCTTTTCTCTTTTTTTTGTTCCACAATCCTACCCCGTACCGCTCCCAGCTGGCCCTAGCTGCGGATGGGCGGATGCGACATTAAACACAGCGCCGCGACAGCCGCAGGGTTGCCAGATTTCAGCACACACACACATCATATTCCCGATATAAAAACCTTCCCAAAAATCCACAGTTCGACCATAACATGTTACTAAGTCTCTGTGAATACCTTTTCTAAATTTTATTTCAGTACATGATGTTAAAACGCTCGCTCTTTTGCCCTTAAAAATCTCAATCTGGCAACCCGGGGTCTGTAAACCAGCCGCAGCCTTGAACAAAAGAGCAGAAAGAGAACGAGAAGCGCTACAGAGAAGATCTGGACATGCTTCATTAACTGCTTTGGGTCAAATCAACAAACTAAGATTGCATTAGTATAGATCAATTATAAATAACATCATGGAATCGATTTTTATTCTCTCTCTCTCTCTCTTTTTTTTTTTATGAATGCAAAGCTTGTGTGCAGCCGGTGCACGATATCCTTTCAAGTGACAGCTCAACGTTCGGAAAAAATAATAAAAATAATACCTAATAGATGTAACATAAGATGTAACATAGGTTTTGCAAATAGCTGTTTGTTGTGTTAAAATAAATATATTTATAAACGAAACATCAGGACAGCAACGGTGGCAAAATATTCATGATCTATTTTTTTCTTAATGCATTCCTGTGCATTAGGAAATTCTATTTCGTCATCTGTCCTGCAGCCTTTTTTTTTTCAGGAAGCAAATATTTTTGCAATGAACTCACGGTGATGCGAGGGATGTTCTTCTTGCCCTGATATCCGGACATCTTCACCCTCTTTTGGATGAACCGTTATGGCTGGAATAAATGTCAAACAAAAAAGGCTGGAACTCTTTTTCAGGAAAAGGAAAACAGACCCTGCTGTGCGGTCGGATATCAGAGACGATCGAGCCGAAGCGCAAAAGAGAAATCAAAGGCAGAGAAAGAAATATCTGCTCTCCTTTTCTCCGCTGATGCGCCAAGAAGGACAGAAGGAGCGCAGTGCGCATGCGCAAAGCCCCCGCCCTGTTCCATTCCAAATGGACAGACGTTTAGCCACGCCCATCTTTGAATCCAAGAAATGGGTGGAGGAAAACATTGTATCCAGCGTGACCAAACGCCTCTGAATGCCAAGCGAGCCACGGATTTAATGAAACAGGGTTAAACAGGGCAGAAAATTTGCACTGTGGTCACATGATCCCAGCTGCCACCCCTGAAACACCAGCAGTGCCACCCCAGTCTGATTTCGGCGAGGCTTGTGTTGGTTTCTCTGCGGAGCCGAAAGGGATTTTAGCTCATGGTTAGGAACCACAGAGCAAAAATCACGCTGCAGTAATGTCATTATGTTGTTGAGATGTTCTACAAATCCATTATCCTGTGCAAGGATAGGCGGTGCCATCCCTCACTGAGGTTTCTATTCAATTTATTTTTTATATTTTAAATGATATAAAAAAAAATATGATTTTCCCCCACAAGGCTTCATTACTAATATATATATATATATATATATATATATATATATATATATATATATATATATATATATAAAAGTTCATCAAATATACAAAAAAGGTCGTCAAATAAGGTAATCAAATATTTCAGAATAAAACCGAAAAAATTGTTACACACTTCCTGTCAATTCTGTGTTTTTCTACATTTTATCATCTAAAATCTGGAATAAATAATAAACACTCCTTACTCCAGCCACACTGAACACTACAGTGACATGCTATCTTTAACAGAAGTGTGCATTACACAAGGCGCGGTCAGTCACCAGTTACAGCTAGTGATCTGACTCAACAAGATCCAGTCTGTCTCTCCGCTACGTCCTGGAAGAGAGAAAAAATCGGCTTTTCATTCAGTCTTGTTCCATCACCCTCAATAAATCTCTTCATTATTCGCTATTAGTCTGAGTAATAAAGAGTCTGTGAACTTTTCCCTAAGATGACAGAGATAGATAGATAGATAGATAGATAGATAGATAGATAGATAGATAGATAGATAGATAGATAGATAGATAGATAGATAGATAGATATGGATTTATATGGATGGATAGATGGATGGATGGATGGATGGATGGGTGGATGGGTGGATGGATGGATGGATGGGTGGATGGATGGGTGGATGGATGGATGGATGGGTGGATGGATGGATGGATGGGTGGATGGATGGATGGATGGGTGGATGGATGGATGGATGGATGGATGGCAAAAGCAATTAAAGAAATGGTTGGCTGGCTGGGTGGATACTGAGAAATAAATATTTATATGGATGGATAGATGGATGAATGGATGGATGGATGGATGGATGGATGGATGGATGGATGGATGGCAAAAGCAATTAAAGAAATGGTTGGCTGGCTGGCTGGATACTGAGAAATAAATATTTATATGGATGGATAGATGGATGGATGGTTAAATAAACAGAGAAAATAATAAGGAAATGGATTGATGAATGGACAGACTGACAGATAAGTGAACGGATGGATGGGTGGATGGGTGGGTGGATGGATGGATGGATTAATGGATAGATGGATGGAGGGATGGGTGAACGGATAGGTGAACGAATGGATGGGTTGATAAAAAATAATGACTGGATTAAATAAATGGATGGATGGATGGGTTAATAAAAATGATTAATGGAAAACTTATTTAATGGATGAATGGATGGATGGATGGATGGATGGATGGATGGATGGATTGATTAAGAGGACAGGCAGAGAGATAAATAAAGAGAACAACAGGGAGATGGATAGATAGACAGGCACAGAAATAAGGGAAGATAGTTGTAAGGATAAAGAAATAAGTATGGGGATAGATAGATAGATAGATAGATAGATAGATAGATAGATAGATAGATAGAGAGAGAGAGAGAGAGAGAGAGAGAGAGAGAGTCCTTGGGTTGTACATTAGAGTGCATTAGTCCAGCTGCTTCACCACAGCTGTGTATTGATCTGTTCACTCATTACAGGCTCTTAGTGAGGGAAAGCTGCAGCATCTCCATCTCTCTCTCTCTCTCTCTCTCTCTCTCTCTCTCTCTCTCCACAAAACAAACGAGTGAAGCTGTTTGAGAGAGAACAGCTCAGTGTCATGTTACTACACCTTAAATCTTCCTCTTTTACTCTGACAACCACATGGACTGCATTGATGTACGATTATTATTAAACATATTCTAATGTACAAACCAAGGACTCTCTCTCTCTCTCTCTCTCTCTCTCTCTCTCTCTCTCTCTCTCACTGATCTGCTTATAAAATGCAACAGGAAGAGAGAAGCAGATTCCCTTGAATCCCACCTCCGCCATTCCTCCACTCCCGCCCTCCCTCTGTCGCTGTCGTTAGACAGGCTGGGTAGCTATGGTTACCGCATGCCAGATATCCAGAGCTCCCTGTAGCCTTAGCATGTCTTCAGAGGCAATGGAGCAGTATGCAGGCAAAACCTTGTCATTTATAAAGCCTTTATAAAACGGTTCATATTAATGCGCCCATTCGTATACATTACGGTTTCTATAGTAACAGCTCTTTCACAGGGATTCATATATATCTGGTAATAAAAAAAAACAGATAAAAAATGGAATTAATGTTATTATCAAAGGCGTGGTCAAGTTTTCTGTAAGGAAATGTTTGTTTAGCATTAACGGAAGGAGTCTCCAGTGTCAACATTTTCTTGGTAACATGACAAAGTTGTGTTGTTTTTTTTTTTACAAGAAAGAGAAAAAAAGGGGGAAGGAATCTTTACAGCTGCTAACATGTAAGGGTCAACACATTCCATGGCATTAAACGTAACTATAAACGGATAAAAATAGGACTTTTTTTAGTTTATTGAAATAAACACATTCACATTTTCATTTTCATATTTTTTTTTTGCTTAGAAGTGTTTTTTATTAACAATTAAAAGCAACTTAAATCAAATAATAAAGGATCTTTTTAATACCCAACACACTCAACCTCTAGGAACATGTGCAATACCTTCACTCTCATTAGAAATGTAAAAGTCTATGAATATGCATTAATATGCAAATTTGAAACACACCCCCATTTCCTCCTGCCATCCCGACACCTTCCTTTTCTTTCCTCCATTACCCTCGTTATGATATGGTAATGATTATGGCACAATATGGATGATAGAAACAAAGGAACATTTGGGTTGGTTTTCTAATCCAGAATAAAAAATCACACCGGGAATATTTTGTCAAATATTTTGTCTAATCGGAAATATTTTTTTCTAGCTCAGATTAATTTTGAACTCTAATGCAATACAGAATTTTTTTTTAATCTAATCTAGAATGTTTTGTCTAAGCTAGGAAAATTTCTCTCATCTGAAATATTTAGCCTAATTCAGGATGATTTCTATAATCTGGAATGTTTTGTCTACAATTTCTCTTATAGGAAATATTTAATGTAATCCAGGTTATTTCAGATAATCTGGAATATTTTGTCTGTTCTGGCGTTTATATGTCAAATTCAGGATTCATTTCTATAATCTGGAATGTTTTGTCTAAACTAGAATAATTTCTCTTATCCGAAATATTTAGTGTAATCCAGGTTATTTCAGATAATCTGGAATGTTTTGTCTAAACTAGAATAATTTCTCTTATCCGAAATATTTAGTGTAATCCAGGTTATTTCAGATAATCTGGAATGTTTTGTCGATATTGTTTATAAGAGTAGACATCTGTTAACCAACATTAGAGGGAAAAGGTGAGAATGATTTGGTCAGTAAGATATGGTGAGTTTGACCAGTGTTGATAACTAAAGCAGATTAGCTAGCTGCTAGTTTCCGGATTTCCAGATTTAAATGTTGGTGAAGTCCAGAAAAGTAGCCAAAGCTTTTAAGACATTCTAAAATAAAAGCATGATTTAGTTTAGTATTAACATCTTCACTAAGTTAGCAGTGATGCTTTGCTTAGAGACATGAAGCCAAAACGTTCTGGATGGCATGTGAACATTTAATGTAAACAAGCTACCAGAGATGGATGGATGGATGGATGGATGGATGGGTGGATGGATGGATGGATGCATAGATAGCTAGACAGACAGACAGACAGATAGATAGATAGATAGATAGATAGATAGATAGATAGATAGATAGATAGATAGATAGATAGATAGATAGATAGATAGAGTCGTATGAATGGATGGATGGATGGCTGGATGGATGGATGGATGGATGGGTGGATGGATGGATGGATGCATAGATAGCTAGACAGACAGACAGATAGCTAGCTAGCTAGCTAGCTAGATAGATAGATAGATAGATAGATAGATAGATAGATAGATAGATAGATAGATAGATAGATAGATAGATAGTCATGAATTAATGGATGGATGGATGGATGGATGGATGGATGTATAATAACATACAGACAGAGATAAATACAGCTGTGGAGGGATGGATGCACAGATGGATGGATGGACAGATGGTCGGATAGACAGATGGATGGATAGATAGATAGATGGATGGATGGATGGATGGATGGATGGATGGATGGATGTATAATAACATACAGACATAGATAAATACAGCTGTGGAGGGATGGATGAACAAATAGATAGATAGATGGATGGATGGATGGATGGATGGTCAGATAGATAGATGGATAAAAGACAGACAGACACAAACAGTTACAGGAATCAATGGACAAATGGATGGATGGATGGATGGACTACAGACAGACAGAGATAATTAGATGAATGCACAATAGACACAGAGAGATGGATGAATGGATGGCTGATAGATGGACAGATGGAGTCTCGTACCTGGTCGTTGATGTTCTGCAGCAGTTCTTTGCCAGCGCTCCTGCGAATCTCCACCTTCCTGTTCTCCGTGTTGTTGGTCCTCTGCTGTCCATCCGTCTTCTTCCCGTCAGTCCACAGCGAGTCGAGCGGACACAGCACTCCACACAGCCTGGGGGTCGGGGAACTCCTAGACAAGCCGGCTGCGTCTCTGAACATGGACATGGCTGAGGCTGGAAGCTCAGGTGAAGTGCAGACTCTGGGTTTTTCAGGACTGAAATGAAATGCACAGAGTGCAGGAGTGACTCAGTGTTCAGGGTGGAATCAAAACCGCACTACTAATGCTAATGCTACGGACAACATCACGATCAAAGTTCTTTATTTAAAAAAAAAAAAAAAACAGCACGCAAATCTTATTCTGATATTCAGGCTTTATGTTGCACGCGTCTCAAGCCGGGCTCCCCGCCCCCCCTCCCCTTAGCTGGTGCACATACATCATTTAGTTAAGATCCTGGGACAAACGTGTGCTTTTTAATGCAAACCCCAACGCAAATGTCATGTCTAGGAAGAAAATATAGGTGTGCGTTACCGTGCAGCAGATCTGATCAGGATGCGCCTTGCGGGAGATGTCACGCACAGCTTGTTCTCCGGAAGTGCTGCGCTTTCACGCAGTCACGGACGCGTCCAAGCGTTCTGATCTGTTTCCACTTCCTCCGGATTGATTTATCGTAGCAGCTCCTTTTGTTTTGCTCTGTCTGACCACCGTGGCCGCCCCCACGCACGCGCGAGCGATAGCCTGATTGATTGACACCACCTGATTACCGGAGCTCACACAGTCGCACATCTGGAGGAAGAATTATGCTCCCTAAAATCACAGAAGTGAACGCGGGGAAAGTTTGCGTTAACTTGATGTCGGGGCTGCGTGTCCGCGTTGACGCTTGCTGCCCCGCCCAGGGCGCTGTCCGTTCAGCACCGCGCAAGCCATTTCACATGTGGCGTGTAACCTCAGCCACACACGTTATTACTTACACGGTCTACAAGCCACAACACACACACACACACACAAAAACACACACACACACACACACACACACACACACACACACACGTGTGCTCCTTTTATTGAGCGGCAGAAACATTTACAAACACACAATCATCGTAAATAAATCACAAATTAGGGGTCCAAAAATCCTTCCTGTGACTTCCTGTTACATTATAGCAGCTCTATCAGTAGTTCCCTCACCAGCCTGATCGTCCTTTTTCTGAAGTTGTCATGTTTTCCAGAAAGTGCAGCATATAAACTCCTCTGTCAGAATAAAGTTAGGTGATGTATCTAGCCATGCTTCTATGGACATCAGGTAACCTTCAGGGTTCCTCAACAATCAGAACCAACTCCAGCGTGATAGAAATTTGGTTCAAGAACAATAAGCGTCATGATAGAACATTGGTAGAACTTACCTCTCTGACTGTTACACTGCACTGGCACTGGAGACTCCTTCCCTCTTAATATCCAGCTAACATCTCCTTACAGAAAATGTCACCACAGCAACGAGTTTTCCAACCTGTTTATGTGGTGTGTCCATGAGTTGTTACTATAGAAACGATGGCACTGATTAAGTGGGAAATTAATCAACAGTTTCTGAGGAATCAGAATTTGGGAATTCACCTCGTAGCTCCAGGGAAAACAAATTTGGGCAGCAAACTTAGCTGACTCACTACATTTCAGCTAAAAAAATTAGAAAAAGAGGAATTTTATCACACTATTATTAATCAATGATTGATTATTTTTGGACTTTGGGCAGAGAAAAACAGGTAGAGCATTATTTAGGCATTATATTTTATATAAGTACACACACTACTCAGAAATATCTCAGAAAAGCATACTGTGATGTAATATATGTAATAACACAACATCAATATTACATCATCATACTGCCCAGCCCTTGAAAAAATAATGATAAAAAAAACCCAAAACCAAATCCTGCTTATTAGAAGATTTCCCACACAGCCTTCCCTTCGAGAGCATCAGAACATGTGTTTTGGCCTATCAGGAGAGAGCAACCCATGATTAGCTCCTCCCACTCCTGCTGCTGATGTCATAGGTCACTGGGAGGTGGCTGGATGATTGCATTAGTGTGATTAGACATTTGGGTGTGTCTCACTGGCCTTTTTTTTAACGTTTTATATGGAAGACAGCAATATAAAATGTTTTGGTTAAAAAGCTTTGAGCAAGGGATGAATATGAATATGAATAAATGTATTTTAGGAGAAAACAATGCATCATCAGGGATGATAAGGAAATAATTCCAATGAATTAACAACCACTTGTACAGCAGGAGCACTGATAAGATATCAGCTGAAAGCAGCTCTGCAATTGAAAATCCCTCACAGGTAAGTGATACGCTTTCCTGATTGATTCTGCAAGCGTATTGCATTTCATGCTCGAACAGAGTGTACTGACTCATCAGATTCATCAGCTTTTGTCTCTCTGCACCTCTCAGGTCTGAAAGCTACAGAAGGACACACCCTTTAATTCCAGTCTCATCCACTAGAGGGTGCAGGGTAGCTCGTTGACAATGGAAAGCTAGCAGTGATGGCGATTTTGTTTTTTTCAGTGAGTCAAATCATTTGACTCAGCTCAGCAAGCTGAGTCGACTCTTTCGATTCCTCAAACGACTCATTGCCTCTGTTGGTTTCAGATCTAGACAAACAGTTTGGTTGAAATAATTTTATGAGAATTACACTTTCTAATAATCAATTTCATTAATAAAATTTATTTCCATTTACCCCGAGAAATAGAATGAGAACTGAATCATTTTATTTAAATGATATTATTTATCCATTTAGATCTCTCAGGACTCTTTTGTGGATCCAGATGTAAACTACTCACTCTGTTAACTCCAGCCATTTTCCTTTTAGATGTTTATTAATAATTTATAGCCGTTACTGAAGATCATAAAGGATAAAAGGCTAAATTTAGACTCCGTGTTCTACATTAAGATCATCTTGTGGACTGTAATTGACTTGAAAGATTCAGAGGGGAAAAAAAGAGCTCTGAGAGTCCATTAGTGAGCAAAATAGAGCAATGTACTCGGAGCTATAGACTGAACTACTAACTAAATGTGTTTACACAGATTTCGCAAAAGGGAAGGGAGGAGAAGGGAGAGGAGAAGAGAGGATAGGAGGAGAAGGGAGAGGAGAGGAGAGGAGAGGAGAGGAGGGAAGAGAAGAGGAGGGACAAGAGGAGAAAAAAAAGAGAAAGAGTGAAAGAGAAGAGAAGAGGAGAGGGACGAGAGGAGTGAAAGAAGAAAAGAGAAGATAAGAAAAGGATGAGAGGAGAAAAAGAAGAGAAGGAGTGAAAGAGAAGAGAAGAGAAGAGAAGAGAAGAGAAGAGAAGAGAAGAGAAGAGAAGAGATTCTTCTAACAACAAAGAGGGAATAAATCTGGAATGAGATGTTCATGTACGCTTTGGCGTGAAGGTCAGGGGTGCACAAACTTTTGGCTGTACGGTATACATCACCTTTCATTAGCATACTAAACATTTGACGCCACTAGTATTGTAGTTTTTTCCATAAATGTCATGAGTAAAACCTTTGTAAAACTTCACGAAGCGTCATCACACCTCATACGGAGTATGAGTAAAATAAAATAGCTTTACGATTTAGTTTTTTTTTAAAGACTTGTGCACAGTACTGTACTCTTTTTTTGTAATGCACAAACCAGACCGTTTTTCAATACAAAACAAACAAACAAACAAACAAACAAACAACAATAAAAAACTCAACTATGTATTTCTTCTTAAAATTTTAATGTCAAAACAGGGCTAAAGCGTTCCAAAAGAATTTGTGAGAGGTTTCTCCACGCCGAAAAGCAGCTCAGCCTCAAACTCAACAGCGAATCAACACATTCGACTAAAAAAAAAAAGAAAAAAGAAAAAAAAAATTTCCCACTGAACCCAAATTAATGACGTCATGAAGATCATTTATAGACACAGATACACATCATAATAAATCTTTCTTGAGGGGTGGAGCCCAGAGGGGGTGGAGCCTAGGGGTGGAGTTATACTAAATGTCTAAATTTCCAAGACTGCTCTTTTTCCAAGAGTCTTTTGTGTTTCTATGTTAAACAAAAAAATGTAGCTGTTACCACGGTGACACTGTTACCATGGCGACACGCTTATCCCTCCTAGCTAGCTCGCTCTCTTTGAATCCGATTCATTATTTTCAGTAATGCAGATCAATTAGTCGATGCGACGCCACGTCACGTCACGTGCAAGTCCTAAAAAGGCTGGAACGTTGGATTAATTAGCAACAAAGTATTTTTCTTCTTCATATTCACTTTTTTTCCAGCATTTTATTATCCTCCATGCTTGTTTTTCCTAGCTTTCTCCCCAGATTGCAATCTGATTGGTGAGAAGAGTTTGATGTCACGCTACAAAGTTTTTCTACAAACATGAACGATTTTAACTTTTCAAAGCTCTGCTCGGGCCTAAAAAACACATAATAACAATAATAATATACAATAAATAATAATAATATATTAAATAATAATGATTAAATGCAGTTTGTGTAAAGCGTGAGCTGGATCAGAGAATACAATATGGCCGCCTCCATTAGCAGTCAGCTACATGATGAGGTTTTGTTCACGTTTACATTTGACTGTGATATGTTATCTGCTGTTCAAGATGTTTTCACGTCACAAACGCTACACGAGTAACACCGACACCACAGACAGGAAAAGAATGCTGTTTACTGTTGACTCTGTGAGCGCCGCCATGTTGTTGCGTAGGTGGACGTTCCCAGTAGCTCTAGTGCTTATCCGTGTCAGAGGTCAGGTTTTTCCGAGGTCCAAGTACAATAACCTGAGCGTGTCCTAAACCATGTTACTAGAAATCAGATTTGGTAACAGATATTAATCATCCTTGCCAGGATTTACAGGGTTTTTTCCCCCTCACTGTTGCTTTTCAAAACTGAATTGGTGAAACTTCAACCCCAGGATTCTTCCTACCAGTGAAGACGCACCTGTACGACTTTTTATGAGAGCCGTACTCACATTCCACACACGTGAACAGACCATGGTTTTGGCTGGACAGGTGTCTTGACACCATACAACGCATCTCGGCTCGAATCTATGGAAAATCCTATAGGAACCGTTTAACAGAAAAGACTTTGGGTCACATGACATCGCTGCCTTGCATTCTTCTTTATCCTGGTAGCTTCAGTACTAAACTTCTGAAGCAGACCTGATGGCTAATCAAGTCCATTTGGTTTAAGTGAACAAAGATTCATTGACTAATAAAATCCCCCCCCCCCCCCAAACCAGTTCTTTTACACTACCTGTGAATAAAAGCCAGTAAACTCCATATTCTTGCCATTTCAACTAAATATAATTCGCTCTGAACTCCTAGCTCAATGTTCAGATGCAAAGCGAAGTGTCGCTCCACATGACGGCACATTTCAGAACCAAAACATCCCTCCATCTGGTTTCCAAGTCAAATGATAACATTAAGCCATTTCTTAACACACACTGATGTTAATAAAACACACAAACTCTTATTTCCTTTTAAAACTTTCTGCCGACTTCGTGATCATTGTCATCTTGTTTCAGATCAAAAACTTTCTCTGTTCAACTGAAAATATTTACAAATCCAGAAAATCCTGGAGACTGGCACTGCAAGCAGACCTGTGTTGATTTCAAAACACTAATTATAAAAGAAAAAAAAATGGGTTACTTCATAACGGTCTGATTTACTGTATAAGTTAGCAATCTGAGACGTTTGTTTATTCAGTTCTGGACACATTGTGTTCATTTCCCGGCGACGAGGCAGCTATCTTGGGGACCTCACACACAGAGCTAGCGTCAAGTATACAAACCAGCTAACACTTAATGTCATCAAATAACGAGTCGAGCTAGCGTATGTTATACAGCGGTGAGCTCCAATGATGAAATCTGATTGGCTGAAACACGTTCAAGCCTAATGATCTATTGAGAGCATGAATCTAATGAGAGTGTAGTGGATCTAATGAGTTTGAGTGTGGATCTAATGAGAATGGATCTAATGAGAGAGTGGATCTAATGAGAACGAGGATCTAATGAGAGCGTGGATGAGATACAGGTCCTCGTTAGATCCACACTCATATTAGATCCACGCTCTCATTAGATCCACTCTCACACTCAATAGATCCACCACACTCTCATTAGATATATGAGTGTGGATCTAATGAGAGCGTGGATGAGATACAGGTCCTCGTTAGATCCACACTCATATTAGATCCACGCTCTCATTAGATCCACTCTCACACTCAATAGATCCACCACACTCTCATTAGATATATGAGTGTGGATCTAATGAGAGCGTGGATGAGATACAGGTCCTCGTTGAGATCCACCTCTCATTAGATCCACTCTCACACTCAATAGATCCACCACACTCTCATTAGATATATGAGTGTGGATCTAATGAGAGCGTTGAGATTTCCACACTCATATTAGATCCACTCTCACACTCAATAGATCCACCACACTCTCATTAGATATATGAGTGTGGATCTAATGAGAGCGTGGATTTAATATGAGTGTAGATCTAATGAGAGCGTGGATCTAACGAGGACATGTATCTAACAAGAGTGTGGATGTAATGCAACAATGGATCTAATAAAAGCATGTATCTAATGAGAGCATGGATGTAATGCAAGCATGGCTCTAATAAGACAGTGGATCTTATGAGAACATGGATATAATGAAAGCATGGATATGATGAGATCGTGGAGCTGATGAGAGCGTGGATCTGATGAGAGCATGGATCTCATGAGAGAGTGGTTTGTTCACCAAATAGTTATCACTGCACTGAGAACAGCTTCAGCTGATTCACAACTAAAAAAACTAAAACAAAAACCAAACAAACAAAAAACCTTATCATAGTTTGGTATTTAAAAAAGTGGTCTGAAGTAAAGACTGGGGTGCTGCACTTTTGTTTTTTTTTATTATTATTTTATTAATCATCACAATCCACAATTTTAAAAGTCGGAAATAACGTTAGATCAGATCTAATGATAATTAAATATGCGATGTATTCGATGGGGACCAAGTTCCGAAATTTACACTGAAAACATTTTACTGTGTGTTTAATGTCAAAATCTGTTATTTTTATATAAAAAAAATTCAAGAAGCCCTGATCTGGACTCTTCTCTGGAAAATATTTTTCCTCAGATATTGGAGCAATGTTCATATATATTAGATTTGTAAGTAAAGTTAGGCAAAGAAAATAATCTCAGAATATAATCTTTAATGCGAAGAAACTGATTAATGACATTTACAGATTAGCTGCTAGTTTAAAAGGTTTTTTTGGCCAAATCGCTATATTTGTAAAGGAGCAAAAGAAATGACTGATAATGAAAAACAAACAAAAAACAGTGAAGCGACACAAACACGAGATGAGAAACGACGATCTTTTTTCCGCTCGCTTCACCCCACAGCGATCCGCTGTCACACACATTTAAATACACCAATAACACAACAACATTCACACACTTCACATGTAACAGGTCTCACCTATGCTAGAAAGTTTTGGGTCTTACACATGTGTACCATGATTCTTCCGGGTAAAAAAAATAAATAAATAAATTCACGTTATTGAAATGCAGGTTTTATTCTAGCGGAGCTTTGGCGACCCCTGGTGGTGTCGAGTCCTCATTAGTGTTGCTGGAGTATTGCTCTGATCTTTACCTCAGGAATACATTCTTTAAAAAACATTCCACCAGTAAATCAATCTGGAAAATGTTTCTGTGAGACTTTTTTTTTTTGAATGAAAGATTTTCATTTTTATTAAGCATAAGTCCTGGCTTAGCCTGTATGTATAAATGCGCATTTTATAATAAGAAAAAAGGCGTGTTTTAATCACTGCGCTGTAAAAAGGAGTCCAGAAAATGTTACATTACACAAGAAATAAATGAAAATGCTGAAATAAATCCAAAATATGTCAATAAGCTATAAAGGGAAATTTTTATGTGAATCGAGCCCTTTTTTTTTTTTGGGAATATTTCTGGAATCGCACCATCGATTCCCGGGAGTCTGACGCCTGTCACGAGTTTGCTTTAAACTCTGCCATTCTGCCACCTACCTTTTTGTCCACCCTCACAAGACTGAAACACACATCTGTGATCACTCAGGACACGAGTACAGAACAGAGAGGGGGAAAAAAGAGAAAAGAAGAAACAAATTGAGAAACAAATCTATCTCCTGGTCTCTTATGGCATTTTCCAGGCAGAGCAGAATGCAAGCAATGCAGAAATGGATTGTAATAAAATATAAAAGGAGAGATGGATGAGGGAAAAAAAGGGGGATTATGGGGTCAGCAGGAGGCTAGGCTTCTTGTACAAACTGCAACATTCTTAACGATCCAAAAACGAGCCGCGGCTGAGTGCAGATTCACGTCCGACTCTTAAAAAGAGCTGGCAGGGGGCGTGGTCAACCTCTTCCCAATGTACACCCTGTCAGAGAGAGAGAGAGAGAGAGAGAGAGAGAGAGAGAGAGAGAGAGAGAGACAGGGAGACACAGCGAGAGACAGAGAGAAAGGGAGAGAGACAGAGCACAAGGCAGTTAAGTTAGATGCAACAGTTAAGTTTTGAACACAAAAGTCTTCAGGTGTTTTTAGAGCTGCACGATTCAGGATTTATCCTTAATAAATAAATTCTATCAAAGCGAAGCTCTCACCCGAGTCCCAGGACCAGTAAGTGTGAAAGCAGCAGTGAGGGGAGAAACACTCGGAGGAACTCGGCAGAGAAGATCCCTCCTTTCTTCATGGCTCCGGTTTTCCGCATGCTGAGCGTCACAGTCCTGCGAGGGTGCCGGAAATGAAATTCCCTGCCACACACACACACACACACACACACACACACACACACACACACACACACACACACAGAGGGAAAAAAAATCATTGTTTATGAATTTAAAAAAAGATACAACACAATTCCAGGATCTAAAATTTAACCAAAAATTTATCTATTTTTTTAATGTTTTAATTTTGTCACACACTTTGGCGGAACGTTCTCGGGTCTGCTGGACCAGTCGGCCACCCAGTCCGAGTCCTTCATCAGAATTTCATCATCCCCCAACTTCTCCAGTGCCTCCTACACACACACACCCACGATTGCATATCATTCAAACACAACTTGATCCCACTTTTCCAAATTTAGTCCATTTCATACTGCTTGTTTTTTCCTATATTTATAACTCTGGTGCATCTGCAGACTTACAGCCTTAAAAAAAAAATTTACTTAATATTAATACCTCACACCCTAGTATAATATTTGGGTAACAATACTACTGTATAGTCCTGTGAGTTTCATCATTCCTACAAATTAACCCACATCTCCATCAGGTGTCTTTTTATATACAGGTTTTTATTTATTTATTTATTTTTAATTTTTTTCAATAAATAAACAAATAATAAATTTATGTATTGTAACTCATTTTACGCAACACTATCTCTATCACTGTTAAAATCTGTGTTATGCACAATAATGGTTAGTCTGGACTTATCTTTCCATTACCCCGAAAATTCACGCTTTTGAATCTGCGGCTTCACGAATTCGCTTTTTTTTTTTCCCCGCGGGTCTAGCAGATGTAATCCGTAGAGTTTTTCGTGACTGGTAAGTTGTATATATCATTTTTAGCGTTAATTTGTTAATAATAATAATAATACTGAAACAATCTTTTGTAATAATGTTGTAATACAGTACAGTAACAATTGAACCCCCTCCTTGAACCGCCACCTTATTGTGGTGGAGGGGTTTGAGTACCCGAATGAACCTAGGAGCCATGTTGTCGGAGGCCTAGTGCTCCTGGTAGGGTCTCCCAAGGCAAACGGGTTCTAAGTGACGGGTCAGACTAAGAGTGGTTCAAAACCTTTATGGAAGTAAAATCAAGGACCGTTATGTCGCCCGGACTGGCATCACTGGGGCCCCCACCCTGGAGCCAGGCCTGGGGTTGGGGCATGCAGGCGAGCGCCTGGTGGCCGAGTCTTTGCCTGTGGGACTTGGCCGGGCACAGCCCGAAGGAAAGACGTGGGCCCACCTTCCCATAGGCCCACCACCCGCAGGAAGGAGCATAAGGGTCCAGGGGCTGGAGGGAGTCCGGTTTGGGGACCACAGGATTTCATCGCCGATTTTTGCAGATGATGTTGTCCTGTTGGCTCCTTCAAGCCTGGACTTACAGCATGCACTGGGGCATTTTGCAGCTGAGTGTGAAGCGGCTGGGATGAGGGTCAGCACCTCCAAATCGAAGGCCATGGTTCTCAACTGAAAAAAAGTGGCTTGCACCCTCCAGGTTGGAGGGGAGTTCCTTCCTCAAGTGGAGGAGTTTAAGTATCTCGGGGTCTTGTTTACGGGTGAGGGAAGGATGGATCGTGAGATTGACAGATGGATCGGTGCAGCGGCAGCAGTAATGCGGTCTATGTAACGGTCTGTTGTGGTGAAGAAGAAGCTGAGCCGGAAGGTGAAGCTCTCGATTTACCAGTCAGTCTATGTTCCTACTCTCACCTATAGTCATGAGCTCTGGGTCATGACCGAAAGGATAAGATCTCGGATACAAGCGGCCGAAATGAGCTTCCTCCGTAGGGTGGCGGGGCGCTCCCTTAGAGAAAGGGTAAGGAGCTGTCACCCGGGAGGAGCTCGGAGTTGAGCCGCTGCTCCTCCACATCGAAAGTGGACAGTTGAGGTGGCTTGGGCATCTGTTTCGGATGCCTCCGGGACATCTCCCTGTGGAGGTGTTCCAGGCATGCCCCACCGGGAAGAGACCCCGGGGAAGACCCAGGACACGCTGGAGAGACTATGTCTCTCGGCTGGCCTGGGAACACCTCGGGGTCCCTCCAGAAGAGCTGGAGGAAGTGTCTGGGAAGAGGGAAGTCTGGGCATCCCTGCTTAGACTGCTGCCCCTGTGACCCGGCACTGGATAAGCGGAAGACAATGAATGAATGAATACAGTACAGTATAATTTACTAGTTTTGATACAATACAGCATGTATTAACGTACATAAATGAAGCTAAATTTACCATACAGTACTGTAAATTATTATATTTTAGTCCTATCGTAGAGAAAACCCTAAGGCCCCTCATAATATTAGAACAGAACGCTCCTCTGCTCTGCAGCACCCTTCATCATAACGTTACTGCACAGCCTGATTCATCATCATCAATAAACAGCGTTATATGTTACATATATTTTAGTACTGTGTATATATATTTTTACTGTGTACAGTACAGTACTGTGTTCTTTATTACCTGAACATTTAATTTATTTGTAATGTATGTACAGTACATACCTGCCTGAGAGAGAGATTGTACCAAAATGTTATCGTACAATACCCTATTGTAAGCAAAGAAAATGGTAGCATAGCATTCAGTGTCTCATAGAAAACGCGCTCAGGAGAGTTCAGCATCTCAGCGAAGACGCTAGCGGGCACGAGGTGGCGGACAGTAGACGTACATGTCCCTACAGTATGTACGGTATCTTACTGTATGTACTTCATAGTACAGTACTGTATATGTTTAGTTTTACCTGTACAATTTTAAAGGGTAATTTAAATTATAACATCAATATTAAAATGAATTTGAAGTGTTTGAGGATATATTTAGTGTTTAACATATGAAGATATTTATTTATAGGCTTTTGTTAGTTGTCTGTCCAAAATTCACGCATTTTCAAAAGTCGCGAGGGGTCTAGGAACGTAACCTAGTAACTATTACTCCAGTAATACAGGGTATTACTGTAATTATTAAAAATATAAGAAATTATTTTACAGTGATTATGAGGATTTTGTTTAAAGAAAAGGACAAAATAAATTCAGAGACCAGAAGCTTGTAGTCAGTAGCTAATAATAAAATATTAGAAATGTTAAAAAAAGATTAAAGGTAAAATAAAGGTAATATATATATATATATATATATATATATATATATATATATATATATATATATATATATATATATATATATATATATATATATATATATATATATATGTATAAATAAAATGTAACAAAAGATAAATATATACTAAATAAAAATATTAAAAATGTAACAAAAAGAAAAAAGATAAGATAAAAATTGAATATAAAAAATAAAAATGTAATAAAAATATAAAAATATATAAAAAGAATAATATTAAAGATGTAATGAAAAGATAAACACAATATCTCAGAAAAATGTTTTGTGATATAATTTATCATGAATTTGATGTCATTTCACCCTAAAACAAATATTTAATATTTATAATAATAATAGACTAAATTCCTGATTACTAACCAAACCATACGTAAAAGTCTGAAACGAGTGAATGAGGTGAGCGAGTCATGATTTACATGCTGCACTCTACCATGATTAATATTTTACATACACAATATACACATTTTTAATCTACTTCTGTCCAAGAGTACCTGGTT
The DNA here is from genome assembly GCA_033459395.1 of Hemibagrus guttatus. Taxonomy (NCBI): domain Eukaryota; kingdom Metazoa; phylum Chordata; class Actinopteri; order Siluriformes; family Bagridae; genus Hemibagrus; species Hemibagrus guttatus. The sequence goes on along the minus strand of JAUCMX010000015.1, from coordinate 22,413,666 downwards.
TACTCCTTTGTCCACATCAAAGCTGATCTGACCTTCATCCTGAGGACTGCGTGGACGCGGTGGACTGCAGGAAGAAAACACACATGAGGGTTTTTCACAGGTGAAATATTTCCCCTGGGTCCTAGTGAACTCGGGTGTAAAGGGAATCCTGGGTTGTGTAGTTGGAGGTTTCACACTGCTCCTACTTTATCCGGGGTGAACACTGAATCCTGCTCTTCATAATCTGCCCTTGTTTCACACTCTACATTCCTAAACCCTGCTGCAACCTTCTTCTCATTTGGATATTCGCAGCATCAACGATCCTGATTGGATAAATCCAGCGCGCGGCCGCTTTAAATAACGCCTCGTCTCGTGCTTTCACATTCATCAGTGAAGAAAAAAGTTCAGGTCTGTGCTTCTGCACCCGAGCAGGTTTTCTTATCTTTCACAGCTTTTTTTGCTCTTTTTAAGTTTGTGGTGTAGTTTACCAAACGTTCGTTCTTTCATCACTTTGACTTCCGCAAATCTTTAGCGTACCGTATTTCCCCCTCACTCCGACGCGAACTTCCGTGATGTTGGGTGTTTTTTTCCACCTGACCATCTACCGAGCCGTTTTTGTTCAGTGTTGCTACATCCGGGTTTTCACCTAATGTGAGGTTTTCACTCGCTGTTCACTTTCTGATCGGATTTCTGTTG
>JAUCMX010000015.1:22370491-22407991 GCA_033459395.1 Hemibagrus guttatus | reverse complement strand
CACACTGCTTCATCACACCACCACACAGTACTCTGCACTCTCCTTAAACCTGAAATAACTCCTGTTTGTTTGTGAAACATTTTAAAAGTGAAAAATTGTGAGCTGGGAAAAATATACACACACACACACACACACACGCACACACGCGCTGCCAGTCAGGAAGGGAACAGAGACTGTGAAGTGGTGGAAATTTGAGCGTGCAGTTAGGCAAAAGAGCTGAGCACTGGAGCACCGCCTAATACTCTTCCACACAGCACGTAACACATGTACACACATACACAGTAAAGAGAGAGAGAGAGAGAGAGAGAGAGAGAGAGAGAGAGAGAGAGAGAGAGAGAGAGAAGAGAGAGTAGTGGTAAAGTAATGGAAAAAGAGATAGAGACTAAGTAAGGGAAAAAGAGTAAATGAGAGAGAGAGAGATGAAGACTAGGAAAGGGAAAAATAGGTAATATTAGGTAAAATAGTAAATAGGAGAGACAAAGAAAGAAAGAAAGAAAGAAAGAAAGAAAGAAAGAAAGAAAGAAAGAAAGAAGCAGAAGAGAGAGAGAGACCAAGCAAGAGAAAGAAAAGAGAGAAAAGGGAGAAGGAAAGAAGGAGAAGAGAGAGCGAGAGCAAGAGAGAGAGAGCGAGAGCAAGAAAGAAAAAGAAAACACAGAGAAAAGGGAGAAGGAAAGAAGCAGAAGAGAGAGAGAGAGATGGAGACTAGGAAAGGGAAAAAGAGTAAATAAGAGAGACAAAGAAAGAAAGAAAGAAAGAAAGAAAGAAAGAAAGAAAGAAAGAAAGAAAGAAAGAAAGAAAGAAGGGACAATGAAAGGAGGAGGATGAGAGAGAGAGAGAGAGAGAAAGAGAGAGAGAGAGAGAGAGAGAGAGAGAGAGGGAGAGAGACTCATACATGCAGCTCTATTTGCAGAATAAACCTGTCTTCTTCTTCTTCTTCTTCTTTCGGCTTTTCCCTTCAGGGGTCGCCACAGCGAATCATCTCTCTCCACCTATCCCTATCTTCTGCATCCTCAACACTTGCACCCACTAGCTTCATATCCTCATTAATTCCATCCATATACCTCCTCTTTGGCCTTCCTCTTTGCCTCCTGCCTGGCAGCTCCATGTCCAACATTCTCCTACCAATATACTCACTCTCCCTCCTCTGAACATGTCCAAACCATCTTAATCTGGTCTCTGCATCTCTAGAAAGAAGAACAAACTCGCTAACCCTAACCCTAACCCTAGCAGAATAAACCTGTAATCTCTGATAATCTAGACACTTATGGAAAAAATGTATGAATTAATTGGGATTAAGGTCTCAGTGGATTGAGAAACTCAGCAGACTTTTCAGAGCGTAGCTGCAACTGGATTTTGTAGGAAAGTGCTCCAAAACAACTGGGAACGACTGGGACAGGGGCAGATAGACAATTCAGGGGGGAAAAAAGCTAAATAAATAAATAAATAAATAAATAAATAAATAAATAAATAAATAACCCTAAAAATTTGATGCAAGTCACAAGGGGGAAAACATTCATTAATTAACTAATTAATAATAATAAATAAATAAATAATAAATAATAATAAATAAATAAATAATACACAATTAAATAATAATACCATTATTGATTAGAAGAATCCAAGGAAACTACTTCATGGCAATAAACACTATCAAGCACTTTATTATTATCATCATCATTATTATTATGCACAGCTTTTGGATTTTATTCATTAATTGTCTACCGCTTATCCGATCTATTCTCGGGTCACGGGGAGCCCGTGCCTATCTCAGGCGTCATTGGGCATCAAGGCAGGATACACCCTGGACAGAGTGCCAACCCATCGCAGGGCACACACACACACTCAATCACACACACTACGGCCAATTTAGAGATGCCAATCAACCTACAATGCATGTCTTTGGACCGGGGGAGGAAACCGGAGTACCCGAAGGAAACACCCGAGGCACGGGGAGAACATGCAAACTCCACACACACACACGTTGGAGGCGGGAATCAAACCCCCAACCCTGGAGGTGTGAGGCAAACGTACTAACCACTAAGCCACCAAGCCACCGTGCCCCCTTGGATTTTATTATAGATTGCAATTATTTTGGTGATATTTAGAAAGTTGAGATTTGAATAAACTGGGATGCAAAATAAATAAATAAATAAATAAAAATTCCCTAAATGATACAGATCCTTATTACATCTGGATGATGATTTTTGTGCATTTTGTCCATCCTGTCTTTCCTGCTGGTGTAATCGAGAGGCCATGTCGCTGTTCTCACCTCGCAGACAGACAAACCTCTTAGCAGGCGATGACACAGGCTAATCCGGGTGCGACTCATCATGTTTTTTAAGGAAACAGCAAGGAGAACTTTCAGCACGTACCACACGTCGAAAACTTTCCAGAGCCAGAAATAGAGTGTGCGAAAACCTCACAGTTTGCAAGTCTGCGTCTCTCGCTGTCTGCCAAATGCTGGGTTTGTGCGTTTATTCAGGCGTTCACATTGCCAGCAAAGTCTCAGGCTTGTAACGTATTCAAGAATGAACAATAAACACTGACCTCTCTAAGTACGGAGACACACCTGTGTTTCAGTGCATCACTATTGTGTTGCACATCTAAACACAAAGAGTTTGTATTTCTGTTTTTTTTTTGTGTGTGTTTCATCAACTTTTTCCTCTTCAGAAGATTTCTACCACACCCTAGAGATTTCAGGCATGTTTTCAGACAAAACAATATCGTATTTGGATTATTTTCCACAAAACAAAAATCTACACATGGTATAAGAAAGGGCTGGACAATATGATAATAAAACATTGATATCGTGATGAATTTTGTCACGATAGAATTTTATGAGGTGTTTTGGTTATCGTGATATCTTTTGAGCCATTCCTTTGTTGTTTTGTCCCTTAATTTAGCTTAATGTTCATGCTAAAACCTGAAACTGCAAAAAAAAAAATCATAGAAAACATTTGATCATTTACGATAAATCACTAATACATACTATTGTGCATACTACTGAGTTATTAACAAGCATTAAATAGTATGCAAGTATGCTAATCCACGAAATATCGCGAGATTTGTGGGAGTTTTTTTTAGTTACTGAAAATCTCTGTGTCGCGATATCAACAAAATATTTTTTTTTTAAAAGAAAGATTAAACTATTGATGGAAGCTGAAAGTTTTTTTTAATGTTTCGGTAAATATAATTTATATTTTGGTAATAATACGAAAGATGCAATTATGTTTACAAACGTTGATAACGGGAATATCAAACTGATTGTTTTGTATAAAGCTAACGAAATTAGATATCAGGATTTTCTCAAGCACTTAGGTTTCAAGTCACTGCAAAGTATTTGAACAAATATATATATATATATATATATAAGGTTGGGGGATAAAAACACATGTAGCGCACAAATCTCCATGTTTTCAGTCGTCTTGTTGACATGAAACCCAGCAAAGCACGTCACATCGTTCCCGTTTTTGATTGGTTATGAGACTGTCAATCTTTTTTATCATCCCGCCTCGTTAACAATCCGCGCATAATCATTGGTTAAACCAGTTGTCAATCATACAGGGACCGCTATAAGGAATGCTCGAGTTAGTTGTTTTGAACTCAGAAAACGTCGTTTTGTTCATTAAGCAAGGTTTAAAAAGTCCTAAAAATGCAAAATGCGGTACGATAAAGTCTCATCTTTCGCGCTAGCCGGATGACAGTGTAATACGAGTCAAACAGGCGACCATACGTACCGTTTAATCCCGGCTCTCCCGTGTTTCGTGTAGCAGCAGTGTCGGACATGGTGTCTCTGAACGGGGAAGGCTTGTGTAAGACTGTCAAGCGTGCACGCAAGCTGCGTTCCTATTGGAGGATTTGTGTGTGCTGATCCTGGCGTTAATAGCCCCCTTATGTAAACAAGCGTATAAACCTATCTTCCTAAGAGATATACGTGATATTTAGTCCCTAATATTACTTCCTAAACCGTAATTTATCAGTTCACGACATACACATTTCAATAGGGGGAGGAGTCCAAATAGTTCGATTCGTGAGCTCACTGTTGCTAGGCAACTGAAAAGAAATGGACGCCGAGCCTAAGCTAGCGTCTGAGATAGCGCAATATAGCTAAATATTGTGATATGGTCAGTTGAAGTGCTTGTGAACTGGGCAGTGAAGGTGCTTTCTTGTAAACTGCGGAATCTTTTATTAAGCGTGGACTGGAAGACATTTTTATTAAGGAACAGAACTTGTTCAACAGCGCTGGGGCTCGATCAGATAAGCGGTCGACAATGCATGAATTATTACTTCCCCTGCCTTTGAGAATATTCTCTCACATGGGACTGAGGAGACAAGAGTGCACGAAAACTTTCCAGGGCAAGGTGATGAAGACGTGGATAGACAGCCTTTTGAAGAGCCAAGAAATGCAGGGTATCTTTTGTACGTGAATGTTTGGGTCATTGAGGTACCGTTGAACCTCAACTGTGGCATCTCCAGTGGCATTTTTCATCCTACTATATGAACTGTTCAGAAGATCCCACAGACCATTACCTGAAAAAATAGAGTAATAAAAGGAAAATGTAATTGTATTCAGGTTCTTTGCAATACATCCATGAGCCATGCTGAATGTAGTAAAAAACACACACACAGAATACCACAAAAAGGACCTGAGTGGGTTGCATGACTGCCTGTGACTCCTGGTGGCTCTGGTTGTGATGAGAGGAATCGAGATGATGTGGATGGGGCGTTTTGGACTTCTTCAGCTCTTCTAATTGCAGCACATTCTGCTGTGAGGCGTCTTACAGAAGTCTGTGCATTTGACTGGCTGCAGAATCCTACAGTTTTAAAACGTGGATCAAGCAGAGTTGACGGAGTCATAATGCTCATAGTCTCATATACAGACATCCTCTCTGTGAGAAGCGTCAGGAGGTTGTTGCACAACTGCAAAGCCCTCTCATCGTCAACTTGCGAGCTCTTTGAGCTGACTGCATGCCTCAACATGTTTAGAAGAGGAATCACCTTTGACCCTTGATCTCTTCTCCTCTGATAATTCTGTGGAAGCCTCATTGAAGTGGCACAGTACACCAAGACATTCATTTATTGTCCGATTTCTCTTCTCTTCTGAAGTCAAAGGGTCTTCAGAGTAACCAAAGCAGTACCTACTGGCTCCTACTGACAAAAGAGGCGTTCTAACATGACATAAGTGCAGTTACAACGAGCATCCGCCTCCTGAATTAGCTTATGATTTGGCTTGCCCATCTGATTTTGTAACAGCAATAGCCTTTCTCTTGCTGTTGTACTGGACTTGAATTGAGCCACAATCTTGCGTGCCTTTTCTCTGATATCCTCAAGTCCTGGGGTTTGTTCCATGACCTTTTTTAAAAAATTTTAACAACCAAATTTAGTGCATGTGCTATGCAGTTTAACCAGAAGTCTTCTACCTTGGTGCTTGTAGCTGTTAGTCCATCTCCTGAAGATGTGTTCTGGTGTTTAGCTCTGGAATGTCTCAACATCAACCTAAAGAAGAAGCCCACATGTATTACAATGAGTACATGTAATATATCCATATAAATTCTGTAATATTTTAGATGTGTTTATAACACATTAAATATACACAAAAGTACACATTTAAATATGCTTATTATTATTATCATCATTATTATTATTCAATTTACCTTATTTGTTGATATGACCTGAAAATGCAGCCAGACTTCAGAACAGCCTCGTTTATTAGTTGGTTCCATGGTAATAATTCAAAAGAACTCTCTCTCTGACGCACAAAACTCTTAATTCACTAACGAAACGAATGACACTCCGAACCTGTGCAAGGGATTCGCGCTATTTTTGAACCATAATGTGAAACTCTTCGGGCATCACGGACATCAAGCTCCGGCACAGCGCACGTTTTGTTATTTTGATACAAGCTTCGAAGCCTCTGTGCCAAAGGTCACATCACTACTTCTGAGCAGTGAGAGGTGAAGTGAATAAGACTGATGATCTCCTCATCATGGCACCTGTTAGTGGGTGGGATATATTAGGCAGCAAGTCAACATTTTGTCCTCAAAGTTGATGTGTTAGAAGCAGGAAAAATGGACAAGTGTAAGGATTTGAGCGAGTTTGACGAAGGGCCAAATTGTGATGGCTAGACCACTGGATCAGAACATCTCCAAAACTGCAGCTCTTGTGGGGTGTTCCCGGTCTGCAGTGGTCAGTATCTATCAAAAGTGGTCCAAGGAAGGAACAGTGGTGCACCGGCGACAGGGTCATTGATGCACATGGGGAGTGAAGGCTGGCCCGTGTGATCTGATCCAACAGACGAGCTACTGTTGCTCAAATTGCTGAAGAAGTTAATGCTGGTTCTGATAGAAAGGGGTCAGAATACACAGTGCAGGACAGGTCAGTGCTGTTTTAACAGCAAAAGGGGGACCAACACAATATTAGGCAGGTGGTCATAATGTTATCTCTGGTCTGTGTATAGTGACCTAATCTGGTGTAAATATAAATGTTTATCTAAGATCATCTGGTAAATTACTAAAAAGAAAGATTCAGTATGACTAAAATCACACTTCGCATCAACACCAAACACCACTTCTACATGAAAAAGTCACTGCGACATTATCAGACTGTTCGATTTGAAGCTAAATCTCATCTTTGGAAGTAGACAAAAGCACAGGGCTGGGTGATTTATCTCGCAAAAAACATGGCGATCACAGTCTGTGTTTGTACACCATGCAGATTGAATCTCAAAGCTGATTCATTACCACACACACACACACACACACACCCTTCCATTTTCCTGAGTGTTCTGCTAAACATGTAAGCACGAGAGCACAAATTTGCAGATTTATAGTACAGTCATAAGAGACGACAAGACTGCAACACGATAAGGTTTCGATAAGATCATTCTGAGCTCCAGCACAACATTAACTCCGTCACATGGGTGGGTGGAAGTACAGAGTACACCAGAGATGTCCAGTCTTATCCACGAAGAGCCGGCGTGGGTGCAGGTCTTCATTCCAACCGAGCAGAAGCCACACCTGAGCCTATTGATTGGAACGAAAACCTGCACCCACACCGGCCCTTCTGTGGGTAAGGCCGGACACCCCTTGGCTACTACACATTTGCGTTGGCGTTTTTCTGCTGAAGAAATGCTTAGAGCGTGAGTTGCCAGGTCTATGAAGAACACGCGGAGTGTCACCCTAACAAAAAGTGGTTCGTTAGAAGTGGAAAAAGGATCTGAGGTCACTCATATGCATGAAACTTATTGATCAACCTAAAACACTCACTCACAAGTTCATCTAATTAACCTTAATTAAACAAAAGTCGTCTCTTACGTCCTACGTCCTTTCCCCTTCGGTTTTTTTTCTTCCCGTCAGGCTAATTTTATTGGTTTGGTCTACTTTATATGAAAAAGCTCATTAGTGTCATGGGTCAAAAATATGTAACGTGAAGTCAGTACACTTCAGAATTCAGTTCAGTCTCAGGAGGAGGAAAAAAAAAAAGAGACATGACTCTGCAAGTAATGTTTGTTCAGTTTATAAATACCATTTTTTCCCCCATCATCATAATCTCTATAATCTTTCTCAGCTTGCAACGAGAGACAGACAGAGAGGCGGGAACAGAAAAATACAACAAGAGTTCATCAGTCTGTTGGATCATGTCGAGGACAGACGTGGCAAACAAATCACGCGACTACGATACCGCCACGGGCTCATCAGCGCCGAGACCGGCCATCTTTGTTCTTTGTGTGTGTGAATAGGCATGGGTATGTACGCATGTTGGAAGTATTGTGGGGATTTCGGAGAATGAATGGCTGAATGGAACCATGTGGTTTGAGTACAGTATTGAGGAGAATTTATTGAGCAAAAAAGAAAAAATTCTTTAAACAGAATTAAAACAACCTAAACATCTTGGCAATTTCACTGAGAAGATTAAAAAAAAACAAAAAACTTTAATGGCACCAAAAGAGCTGAGGTGTAAAGAATACAGGAGTCGGGCGTTCAAATTAGGAATGTGCTGATAGGAAATCTTTTTTATTACAATTCAGAATCATATTGCGGAGGCAGCTGGAATCCTCATCGAATGCACACACAGTTATGGAACTTCTCAATTGTGTGTGAAACGTACACGTTAATGACGACAACAACGTATGCAAATATTGCCTTGTATTGCGGAACTGATCGTCAGCACATTCTCAGTTTGAAGGTTTCGACAAATACAAAAAAAAATAAAATAAAAAAAGCCTGACATTTCAGAACCTGTGGCCAACATGGCCGTGTAACCAGGCCTGATGGGCACGAGGAGAGGATTGTGGGTACTCAGAGTGGACGGCGTGTGTCACGGCTGACTCGGTACAGAGTGACGGTGCCGGTTTGGCCCGCCCCGTCCTGATGGTGATGATACAGATGATGACAGTAGTGGTGATGGTTGTCACAAAAACTATTTTCTCTAGTTCCTCTTTTACTTTTTTTCTCCACACACACACGCTCGCACGCAGGCACTCACACACACACGCAGACGGAGGTGTGGGAGGTTGGTCGCTCCTAGTTGCCCTTCTCCTGGAAGATGTAGAGGTTGTTGGTGGTTGCCACGGCGATGATGTTGGCGTTCGGGTGCCAGGCCGTGTGCAGGATCTTCTTGTTGAAGTCCAGGCTGTCCACGCTGATCTCGTCCTTCTTCCTCTTCCCGCCTGCGCACACGCGCCGAGGCTTCAGCACCTGCCGGGGTTTGCAGCTCTCACGGCACGCCTCGAGGGTGACGTCTCGCCGCTGTGTGCGCTCCAGCATGCGGAAGAAGTTGTTGTATGAGCCCGTCATCACCACGCTAGAGGGAGAGGAGAGAGAGAGAGAGAGAGAGAGAGAGAGAGAGAGAGAGAGAGAAGAAAGAGAGAGAGAGCTTTCACACCAATTTGCTGTTTCTGAATCAGAATGAAGCTGATCCTTTGATTAATTTTTTGTGAAAGTGAGTCGATTCAGAGTCAAATAAACTCACAAACAAATCAAGACAAATTGATTCCTTGGATTAATTTTTTGTGAAAGTGAGCCGATTCAGGATCAAATCATCTTCTCACAAATAAATTGAGAAATTAATTCCGGTGATAGAGAGAAAAGTAGAGCAAATTACTCTGTGTGTGTGGCTGGTGTAACAGGGGTAACAAACACTCCCTCAGAGGTGTGTACTCTGTAGGGCTTTTCACACTGCGCTTAACCCCGGGTTATCTTCGTTCTATACACCGCTTTTTACCCCGGGTAAAGAGACGTTTCGCAAAAAGTAAGGAAATGTCGAAAGACAGAAAGCGTGTGGAGTGGTGAGCTCGTGAACTGGAGTAAACCTTGTAAACAGGTTGCCTGCTGTTTGTCCAATCAGTGACGGTGACGCCGCAAAAATGCAAATAAGAACATTAACCCGGGGTTTAGGAATGTACCGTGTGAAACGTCTGTTAAGGAATATCCAGGATTAACACTTAACCCCGGGAATCGTATGAGCAGTGTGAAACGTGATTATAGATCGCCCAGGATTCCGTTTATCCGGGGTTTAGGATAACCCAGGGTTAACAATTCAAGTGTGAAAAGCCTGTGTGTGTGTGTGTGTTTGTGTGTAGGCATTTTAACCTCTCTCTCTAGAGCTTATCACAGGGCATTGGTGGCTCAGTGGTAGGTTGTTCGCCTATCATGTGGAAGGCCCGGGTTCGATTCCCAGCCAATGCCTCAACCCCAGCCACTGGATGCAGTGCCGGCCCCAAGCCCGGAAAAATGGGAGGGTTGCGGCAGGAAGGGCATCCGGCGTAAAACCTGTGCCAAGTTGATGTGCGGACCAGTTGGTCCGCTGTGGCGACCCCGAACAGGGAGCAGCTGAAAGCAACTTCTTCTCTAGAGCTTATCACACTTGAATTGTTAGCCATGGGTTATCCTAAACCTACGTCTTTTGACATTTTCTTTTCTCTCACCGGCTGCTAGAAAATAAATAAAATATCATGTTTATAATCAAAAATAAAAACCCGCCAGTTGCATCAAAAACAAGCCCAAATTTTATTAACCCGCCCAATGCATTTTTTCCGGGAAGACGTAACCAATTGAGCCCAGTTGGGCGGGGATTCGCACAATCTGGCAACACTGGCTGTTGTTTCCATGATGCACATGACATGAGCCTCGCTGCTCAGTTTCTGATTGGCTGTCTGTTGCTAAGCAACAAGCAAACTCTCCGTTTCACACTGAACAAACTTAGCACTGCAATGCGGGGTTAACGGGTTAATGCGGTGTTTAGAATGAAGATAACCCGGGGTTAAGCGCAGTGTGAAAATCCCTTGTGTTCATGCCTCTCTCTCTCTCTCTCACCAGCTGTGTTCTGATCACTAGTTGTGTGTGTAACATTTCCAGCTGTGTGTGTAGTCATCACTAGTGGTGTGTATACTTTGCCAGCTGTGTGTGTGTAACATTTCCAGCTGTCTATGTAGTCATCACTAGTTGTGTGTAAAAGCAGCTTGTGTGTATGTGTGTTAATGCTGCCAGCTGTGTGAGGTGTACATGCTGCCAGCTGTGTGCATGAGTGTGTTGTGTGTAAACATTACCAGCTGTGTCTATGTATTAGTGAGCATCAACTGTGTGTGTGTGTGTGTGGTGTGTGTGTGAGAGAGAGAGAGAGAGAGAGAGAGAAAAAACACAAGCGTTCCAACTAAGAGTGAAGTGTATGAATATCAGAGGATTACAGCGTTTAAGTGTATGCTGTATGCATCACACCACCTCATCACTGATCGATTTCCTTTAACAACACACATGACTTCCTTACTTATTACATCAGCTGCGGGAGACGAAAACGTGACTGACCAGAGCAACGGCCGGCGATATTCTAACCCAATGACATTCTAACCCAGCACCAGCTCTAAACCTGCAGCCAGTGATAAGAGCAGCTCGCTTGATAAGACGACCCCACCCTCAGGCTTACAAGCTCAACAGCAAAAAAGAAAACTTTCACCATTTCAACTAAACGCAAAACACAGAAAAATCCACAGCAGGGTGCATGCTCCTCTCTCCTCTTGACCTCTGACCGTCAGGAAGCTCTGACAGTGCAGACTTATCATCATAATATCCATTCTAAACCCAGCTGCATTACCATCAGAGCTGCTGAGAAAGAAATAAAACTCTATCATTTTCTTCTCTGGAGGAAACACTGTAATCAGATGTAGAAGAAATTCTTAACTGGGCAACCTGCTTGGTCACTGGATGCTAGCAGGACCCTCAGTGAAACTAGCCGACCCGAACCGACCCCCTCCTCACCTGTCGTTCCCGCTCCAGCAGCACTCGAACTTGTCGAAGATGCAGTCGTTTTCGTAGAGCGAGCACAACTTACTCCTGAGGTATTCGTGAACCTGTGGAGAGAAGAGAAGGTTGTGAAGTCAGCAATGTTTAATGCATTCTTCACACAAAGTGTATTTAAAAAAATACATTAAAAAATCTAGCATTAATACTTTAAATATAATTTTTATATTCTAACATCTATGCGCTGTGAGCCCTTGCACTGTACAACACGTCCAAACGTCTCCCTCTAGTGTTCACACACTGTTACTACACACTTTATTTAGACAAACTGATTACATTTTTTTATTTCTTTAGTCAGAGGTCACGTAACCAGGATACCGACCTTACCAAAACACTTAAAAGCACAACCTGATGAGGTAAGCGTTCCAAAAAAACGAATCTTATTGTGTCCTATTACATGCAAAATTGGCAGTGTGATCTGGGTGGGCGGGGCATACTCTCTCCGGCCAATCATGGGCATTTGTGAGCTCATGTATGATCTGCCCTAATGATGTCTATGTTCTCCCCTGGCTTTCTCCCGGTTCCTGTAGTCTCACCTGATAGGTCTCCACTGGCCGGTTCTCCATGTTCAGGTCCCAGATCTTGACGGACAGGTAATCTCGGGTCATCATGTAGCGGCCGCTGTGGCTGAACTTCACGTCCGAGATGGAAGAGATGATTTCTGAGAAGAAAGAGCGGTTGCTGGGGTCTTCTGGCTCCTCAAAGACTGGAAAGACAAACACACATTTTTAATGCTAAACGTTCAAGCAATAAAGGTTATGTTAAATCTATCAAAGGTCCCTCGGTGATAAATGCGAGACGTCTGCAGCGTGGTGGCGAGACTCACGTTTGGAGTGTTTGTCGCAGAGGGCGGAGGCTCGCATGTCACACAAGCGGATGGTGCCTTTGCTGCTGCTGTAGACGAAGGTGTTGCACTGGTGCGGGTGGAACTCGGCCGCCGTGATCACCTCCGTCAGCTCCTCCATGTTGGCCGGCTTGATGTCCACGATGTCTGAGAGCGAGTTAAGGAGCAGGCTCCCGGAGACGGACACACACTCCGACACACTCATCTTTTCAAATCTGAACTAATGTAAGACTCATCCGTTAGATCAAATAAAACGGTCTTAATAAATAAATAACAGTAATAAAGTTGCAGAGAGAGGATTTAGGCAGCGGTTTGAAAGTCATTCATTCATTCATTGTGTACCGCTTATCCGATCTTTTCTCGGGTCACGGGGAGCCTGTGCCTATCTCAGGCGTCATTGGGCATCAAGGCAGGATACACCCTGGACAGAGTGCCAACCCATCGCAGGGCACACACACACACACACACACACACACACACTCACACAATCACAACAGCGTTCACTTCAGTTCTTGTGCTTCAGGCTCAATCCTGAACTTAAACACACACCCCTCTGACCTGAGCAGGATACTGAAGCTGCGGTCAGTGATCTCCAGGTGCCACAGGTTGATGCGGAGGTCGTCGGCGGACAGGTACGTCTCGTTGTCGCTGTTTACAGAGATGGAGTTGATGTGGTAAGTGTGAGCGTTGGCGAACACGCGCCGAGGGCTCGCCTCCACCATCAGGTCCATGGGCTTGAACACTGGCACCTGAGACAACACAGAACACACGGGTAAGACTTGGTGGAGGATATGAGCTCTATGTGTGTGTGTGTGTGTGTGTGTGTTTTACGCACCCGTAGAGAAGTAATGGTGGTCGAATCTCTGCAGCGGCCATCCTCCTCTTTCAGATTGTAGCCCTCTGGTCTCTTATCACGTTCACTTATCTTCCACAACTTTATAGTTTTATCTTTTGAGTGAACAAAAACAAAACAACAAGAAAAACAACACCACAGGAATGAGGAGGAGGAGCTGGATTCATGAGCCTTAAAAGGTAGTCAGACCATTACGCAATAACAGATGAGCTTCATATTCAGATATTATTTTCTGTGTAATAAGCACAAAGGCACCTTCTGACGGCTTGTCAATCAAATAAACCCCGCCCTGAATTCATGGTGAGGTAAAAGCATACATGTAAAAATACACACACACGCACACACACACACACAGAGACAGAGAGCTGTTTCTGAATCAGAATGAAATGAATTGCTTTGATTCATTTTTGTGCAAGTGAGTCGATTCAGAGTCAAATAAGCTTGCAAACAAATCGAGACAAATCGATTCCTTTGATTATTTTTTTGGTGTGCAGGCGAGTCGATTCAGACTTTATACATATTCTCATAAACAAACAGAGATAATAAATCTTTTTGACCTAACCAAGTGTGAAGATGTTACCTAGCTCATGTTTTAACACATCAGTGCTAAGAGCAGCTTAATTAAACACTCTTTATAAAACACTATAAAGAAAAGTCTATTAGAGCGGAGACTGTGAGCCAGGCCAAAACTGGGACATCTGCCTTAACATGCATATGAATGTAATATGGAGTTGTCCCGCCCTTTATATAACAGCTATACCAGCTTCAACTCTTCTGGGAAGGCTTTCCACAAGGTTCGCAGTCTCCGCTCTAATTCATCCCAAAGGTGTTCTATGGGGTTGAGGTCAGGACTCTGTGCAGGCCAGTCAAGTTCCTCCACACCAAACTCACTCATCCATGTCTTTATGGACCTTGCTTTGGTCACTGGTGTGCAGTCATGTTGGAACAGGAAGGGGTCATCCCCAAACTGTTCCCACAAAGTTGGGAGCATGAAATTGTCCAAAATGTCTTGGTATGCCGAAGCATTAAGAGTTCCTTTCACTGGAACTAAGGGGCCGAGCCCAACCCTCAATATATATATATGCCCAACTTTTGGCAATATAGTGTATATAACGCGTGCTCTCTTCTGTAACGCAGTGAGCTTCTCAGCTTCTAACTGTAACTGCGGGACGTTTGGGTGGACTTTCCCTCGCCTCGGACACACTCACCGTTCGTGGACAGCAGAAACTGTGCGGCGTTTTTCTGTGGCAGCCAGCGGATCTTGTTGATCTTTTCCTCGATCTCCAGACTCTTCAGGTAGTCGAACTCGGGCTCGTGGCTCTGGAACGTGCTGTAAACGTTGTAGTCGCTGCGGCACTGCACCTTGTTCTGGATAATTCAAAATAAACAAATCAAAAAAGGCAAAAGGAGAGAGAAAGCGAGGATGTGGTGCGATTTAAGGGCGTGGTGTAATCGCCGAGGCAACTGTCAAGCACTGCAGATTTACACACGGATTGGTTCATGTGCCGTGTTTATTTCTGGGCTATTTGTGAGAGTGGAGTGATGCATGCTGGGGAAACGTGCAGAGGTACCTCAGTGTTTTGCTGGAAGATGACGACACGTCCGCCTTTGTCTCCCGTAGCTAACAGCTCCCCTGAGTGGTTGAACTCCACGGTGGAGATGATATCAGCTGTATAACACACACAAAAAGGAAATCAGTCAAACCAACACCAGGCAGTTCCGGGAAGACGTGACCTCGCTGTCAGGAGCCCAAAGCGTGCATGAACACAACACACACACTCCATCACACAACACAGCAGGTGTGTTTATGTACATTACGTATGTTATGAAAAGCGCGTTCGTTGTTTTGGACATTTTTGCGAGACATGCCTGTGTGCTGTGGTATCGAACAAGGTCGACGAACGCCACAGCAGCGGGAAACCAGCAGTTATCGTGAAATGAGAAATGAATATCAGCACACGGCCGACACACTCCCACACTGCTCTAAAATAGGTGTGTGTGTGGTGAGTGAGAAAAGGAGGGAGAGAGAGAGAGAGAGAGAGAGAGAGAGTCTATGAGTCTCGCTCGCTGGAGTCTGACTCATGATTCAACCCTCGGCTGTTCACTGAAGCACAACAATACGGGGGAGAGAGAGAGAGAGAGAGAGAGAGAGAGAGAGAGAGAGAGAGAGAGAAAGAGGCTTTTGTGCGAGCTCAGGCTCCCTGAGGCCTCTCGGCAAGTAAGTGTGAAGTGTGTGTGAGAGTGTGAGAGAGAGAGAGGCAGAGAGAGAATAAGTGTGAGAGAGAGAAAGAGGCATGCTTTTGTGTGAGCTCAGGCTCGCTGAGGCCTCTCTGCAAGTAAGTGTGTGTGTGAGAGAATGAGTGAGAGAGAGAGAGAGACAGAGAGTGAGAGAAAGAAAGAGTGAGAGAGACAGTGAGTGTGTGTGTGTGGGAGAGGGGGGGGGAGACAGGGTGAGCGTGAGAGAGAGAGATCTTATAGTACAAAAGGACATCCACCTTTGTAAAGCAGGAATAATAGCCACAGGACAAACCATTGTGGTGTAGAGACGGGGGCGGGGGTTTGGGTCACAGGAGTAAGAGATTGGAGGGAAAAATAAAAAGTGAGCAAGCTTCTGTGGAGTCTGATGAGGCCTGATAAATGAATAAACCATCATCATCATAATCATCATGTTTTTTAGGAAACCTGTGACTGCTCATACACTGCAAACAATAAACACAGCAGTAATCATGTGTGTAACTCGCTCTACTGACTCTCCAGACGCGCTGTACATGCACTGAGGAATCCTGGGAGATTTGGAGAGCGTGTGTACGAAGGCTGAGGATCCCTCAGACAAGCCGGAGCATGTGTTAGGGAAAGTTGTGCAAGATGGACGACGTCACAAACAGCTGATTTCACTGAATCTAACGCTGCGCTTAGAAAAAAAACAAAAAACGGGAAAGTCTGCTAAAGCTCGGAAGCCTGAGATGGAGATGAAACGAACGCTCGCTCTGAGACAGCGAAGAAAAGCGGTACGGAAGAGATGTTTGCTAAGACTAAATTAACGTGACAAGTCACGAGAGCAGTTAGCTTTAACAAGGAAATTCCGTCAACTTCAAATGATCCACGTGGACCTGGAATTTAACAAATTTAAACAGAAAAAACCCTCAAAACACATCATTTCTTGCTCTCCCTTTTCACGTCGTGATGATGTTAAGTCACAAAAACACAAGTTAAAATAAATAAATAAAAATTCTAACTTTCCGAGAGCCGTTCAAACAAACCTTTCCTACTGGGAAGTCGGAAATTACCCAGTTCCTACTTGCTCTTAAACGCAGTGCTCGTAAGTTCATTACGATTCAGTTTCACTGCTTTTGTTAAACATGTCGTAAATAAATAAAACAAACAAACAAATAACTTGAGCCTAGCAGCAGGCATTATGTAAAAGAATGACATAAGGAACTGTGCGATCGATCCACGATTTAAAACGAATTCTTCTATATAAAGAAGATATGCAACTCTAAGCCCCGCCCACAAACGAGCCCCGAATGCACCCTGGATGCAAGTGAGAAAAATTGGTGCCTCAGTAAAAGCACTAATTCTGAATAAACACACAAACAAACTGATTTTTTTAAGACATTTTTAAACAGAATTTTTATTTTATCCCTCGACATTTTAGTTTAATTCATTTACGCATCATCGAAGCTTTTCCTAATTACGCAAACATCTGGTGTGCTAAACATCTGAAATCATAGAAATAACAATCATAGAAATAGAAAAATATTGCAATATGAAAAATGTTAATTATTATTTATGAAAAAGTTGCCACTTTAAGGAAACGAGTGTCATTAAGGAAACCATGGGGTGGAGCTCAATGAGCTCATTTGCATATGACATGAATATGCAAAACAGTTCGTCTGAGATGCAAATGCGTTCGTTCAAAAGTTTTATCAGAATACGATACGAGATACAAGACGCATCAAATGAAGTGGTTTAAGAGGCTGTATTTAAATCGGACGCTGCTAGAAGGAAATCGAGGTGAAGTGGGCGGGGCTTTGGGTTTTTTAGAGCCTTGTTCAAACCCGAAAGTGACTGCGTGCGTCTCCTGGACGCTCGTCAAAGGAACAGGAAGTAGAAAAAAAACAATACTTCAGGTACAAGAGGACAAAAGTTTGCATCCAACCAGGAATGGCGGTGATGACTCAAAAGTTTGAGCCCCCCGCCCACCCCCCTCTTAGGAGTATCCGAGTCTTTGATGACCTCTCTGTATCTCTTCAGCACAACGAAAACAGAGACACTTGCACATATCGCTCTGTGTGTTTCCTTCAGGACACTTTGCGGTTGCATAGTTATATAGCAAAGCTATGTGGGGACATGACGAGGCAGGATTCCGGTCTTCCTTCTTTCACAATCGGATTCCAGCTCTCTGTAAACATCAGGTATTTCAGATCTGGAGGAATGACTCGTTTGTAAATCGTTCATACGAGTGATTACATGACAAAACTGGAAAGAGTCTCGGATATAAATCGGACTGGACATAAATAAGACACCGCGAGAAAGAAAATTCAAGTGAAGTGGGCGGAGCTTTGGGTTCATTAGAGCTTTGTTCGTACCCGAGGCCAATCGTTTGTGTCTCCTGGATGCTCGTCAGAGGAAGTAGAAAAACATAGAATAGGATAGAATCATGAAAATCTTGAGAAATCCGAAAAAAACAGAGCGTGTGGACGTTTACATGGAAGACAGTCTCGGATATAAATCGGACACTGTGAGAAGGAAATCGGAGTGAAGTGGGTGGGGCTCTTTAGAGCCTGGGGTCTTTAGAGCCTTGTTTGAACCCATGGCCGATCGCTTGCGTCTCCTGGACACTCATCAGAGGAAGGAAAAAGTAAAAATTGAGTATAGTCGGGAAAATCTTGCGAATTTGGGAAAAACTTGACCATGTGGACATTTACATGGATGACTACGACTCAAGCTACTTCAAATGATATAATCTACACGATTACACTCTAGCTCAGGGATCATAAAATAAAACGACTGGTTTTCAAAAAATTTCCTGGATATTTTTTTATTACCATTACAGTGAATGCAGACTTCTTCTTTCGGCTTTTCCCTTCAGGGGTCTCCACAGCGAATCATCTCTCTCCACCTATCCCTATCTACTGCATCCTCAACACTTGCACCCACTAGCTTCATATCCTCATTAATTCCATCCATATACCTCCTCCTTGGCCTTCCTCTTTGCCTCCTGCCTGGCAGCTCCATGTCCAACATTCTCCTACCAATATACTCACTCTCCCTCCTCTGAACATGTCCAAACCATCTTAATCTGGACTCCCTAACTTTGTCCCCCAAACGTCCAACATGAGTTGTCCCTCTGATGTACTCATTCCTAATCCTGTCCAATCTTGTCACTCCCAAAGAGAACCTCAACATCTTCAGCTCTGCATCCAGTGGCTGGGGTTGAGGCATTGGCTGGGAATCGAACCCGGGCCTTCCGCATGATAGGCGAGAAACCTACCACTGAGCCACCAATGCCCCAGTCAATGCAGACTAATAAATACTAAAAAAAATTATTTTGTGAAAAAAATGCTGTAAACAAACATCTCAGCTGAGAAATTTAACGCTCTCTTATTATTAATAAAACAAAGAATCATTAAGCGTTTTATCGGAGTTTTACCGAAGTCAAATATCTTCCTTTTCTCCGATTGCTTGTTTCAGACTCCCTGCTGTCTGTGCACATGACCTTTTATGGAGTTTTGTGGGCATGGCTACATGCAAATGAGCCGTGTGAAGAGAATCCGCATTTAATTTCGTTTTCTTAAACCTGGGTTTGACTTTCACAAACATTTACACTCAGATTTGCTAAACATCTGTGAGTTGAAAGCACAAACATTTAAAAATAAATAAATAAATAAACAAACAACAAACTTACCTTCAGCTACGTCATCATCGATCGCTCCTTTGACCTGCGAGAAGCACCACTGCATGTCATTGCCCCCGCCTCCGGCACCTGCAGCCACAAGACACCTGGGTTAAACTCCGCCCATAATCACGATCGGACCAATCGCATTCGCAGAGAACAGATGGAACCCCACGTACAAGTTGAGCGTTTCGTTCTAACATCCCGGTTAACCATCCTTAACGTGGACAAGTGGTGTCCACTTTATTAGGAACGCCCGCCTTCACGTTCGTGTGTCTGAGTGGCAGAGAAGCGAACAGACGTCCGATTGCTCCATTAAACCTCTCTGGAAAAATTTAAAAGAGGCAACAAAAGAGGTGGCGAAAAAAGCAGGATGTACGACCGCGCTATAAAAAGCCGCCTGGGAGGGGAAGTGACGCAGACGAAGTGGATTTCGTTCTTTATAAATCTTGTGAATGAAGACGGTTCAGGAGAGAAATAAATGCATATGATTTAAAGAGGAGAAACAGGCTGGGCGAGTCCATCAGACCGAACGGATAATTACGCAATAAACCGGTTCACTGTGATGATTAAGCATCGATCTGAAAGTGATTTTTAATTGCGTGTGAACAGAAATTCATGAGGATTATTTCATCACCATGCCACGACGCACCTGCAGCTGGCAAGTTCATCTTCCAGACATTTTATTTCCGTGTATATTCTGCTATTTTAAGAACTTATGTTTTTAATAATGATGTTGAGGAGACATTTAAGACTTTAAGATGACCTCAGTATGCGGTCTGCATCTTTTTTTTTTTTTTAATTAAAGGAAAGCACCAAAGGCGTGTCGGCTGAATTACTCCAAATAAATCATTTAAAAACAAACGCCACATGACAGGACAGGAAGACCTAATATCTGCGGATCTATTTCTTTAGTGGCTTTGCACATATATAATGAAAATTAAATCTGAATAAAAATCTGAGTAAAATTTCAGAATCAAGGAGCAACACAACTTTAGTACAAACCTAAATGGGTATGTTTTATTTTAAATAAAGCTTTTAATTTAATGTACAGTTACTGTGGAGTCCGAAAGCATTCAGTAGGCAACTACATAATAATAATAATAATAATAATAATAATAATAATAATTTTTGAAAATATATATCAGAGACGTATCAAGAGAACATTATATAATCACTAAACAAATTGTAATCAAAACAAATCCCGGGGTCCGTACTGATTCCTACACTCTATGCAGTCCAGTGCAAAACTCTGTGCACCCTTTAATACAAAATAAAGCCACACTGTGGGTCTAATTTGAACAGAACTCAAACAATGCAATATATAAATATAAAGTTTTTTATTTTTTAATACAGAAATATTCTTTGGACTTATTTATAAGCCATTTGAGCTGATTCAACTGTAATAAAATATTTATTTATTATTTTATTTTTTTAAACATTTTTTCAGGTCTCAATCCAGGACACATGACAAACTTTTGCACCCATCTCTATGATCTAGTATTCAGAGAGCAGAATTTCTCTCGAATGATTATAGTGACACTAATTTTTCGTGCAAGTCTTGCTCCAGTCTTGAATTTCCTAAACAAATGATGAAATTTTAGAAATCAGGAAATAAGTGACCTTGAACCTGAGGAAGCCTAAATATGAGTTATTATCAGCAAGCACAAAAATCTCCTGAGCTTGAACATCTCTCTGTGCACACACAAAAAGATCACAAACAGGAAAACATCACTGATATTTATCTCTAACAGTTTATGGGATGAAAATTATTTTTGCAGGCAAAAAATATATATTTTTCTCCCAATTTTCACAGCACATGACTCTGCAAATGCCTATTAAAGTTCATTAGTTAGTTAGATTAAATACCTACAACTCTATTCCAGCTGGCTAATTTAATCTAATGATAATAGTTTTAATTTAAACTCACCCACATAAACGAATTTAAGAAATAATTAAATAAAGCGTCTGCTTTACTGGCAGTAAGTTGAGCTAGCAAAGCCGCGCTATTCAACCCCACCTATATTCCGAAACAACCCGCCTCCTGAGATATGATTGGCTAACTCGTTCCATTCACGAACGATCCCTCAATAACAACAAGCCAGTCATAGCCCAGGAGGCGGTATGAGAGCAACCAATCAAATCAGCTTGCCTGATAATATCGGAAAACAGGTAGGGGTAAAAATAAAAAAAAAATACGCTAGCAAACCAAATAATTTTGTTTTTTCCATTTGCTTACTCAATATGCAAAGGTTCTTAAATGCGAGACAAAATAAATGGAGTATAATGATTCTAAAAAGATATACAATGAAACATAAAAGTTTGGGCGGAGTTGATGGCGAACCGGGAGGGAAAAGCAGGATGCTAGCATGCTAAGCTCCAGACACGAGCTCTGTTTCCGTTCCTGAATCATTCACATGTGATGATACGGAACAGTCGCTGCAATACAGAGAAGCGAACAACGCTGTCAGATTTTAAACACACTGCAACAATTCGGGAATCGATGCACTAACTAGCTATCATGACGTTCATGCAGGCTAGCCGTTAGCTTAGCAAAGTTACCTGCCATGGCGAGAGAGAGAGGAAATCTCAGCGGCAGTTCCTGATAAGTTTCCCCGAGGTGTTATTGCAAACAAAATAAAACCTTTGCTTGTTAATAAATCGATGATGTTTTCTGGCCGCTTTATTTTCTCTCCACCTCTCAAGCTGAAGTCCCTCTGAAGCAATCCAACACACTCCTCCTTCAGCCTTTTCCTCCCACACTCCACTATCCACATTCAAAATGGCGCAACCCCGCCCTGCCGTGACGTCATCAGCTCGGCAGCATCTTTCGGGGAACGTGCCCTGCGATGACGTCATTTGTGTGCGTCGACGTGTATGTTTCATTAACGGCGAATATCTATCTCGTTTATATATTTAGAAAAAATGCAATATAGGCAAGAGTACGATTTATGTTTGCAGACAAGAGCAGGGGTACATATTACTATATAAAAATGAAAACAAATAATTAAAAAAGCTTCAACAGATAAAGACAAAGTGTATATACACATCTTTCAAATTTGTACAATCTATTGTAACAAATACTTTTCATTACTCATTATAATAACATTACTGTATAATAAAATAATGGAACTGATTAAAATATTTTTGTCAAATCAAATATCTATATCATTTCTTTTTTTTTTATGCATCTGCAGGTGTTTACCCTGGGATATAAGCAAAATAACTAGTGACTAGTTTCAGGGCTAATTTTTCTGAAAACACAAATTCATCATCAATAATTTGCGTTCAGCAGGGCCCTTATCGGGATAAATGAAATAGAATGGGTTTTTTTCTGTAAATATTTCTACAATATTTTAGGGTCATGGTCCACTTTTGCTTCCAGTGAGTCCATTTTCCAAATGAAAAATTTGATGTAGTAACAGCAAGGACATTGTCTACTTGAAGTATCAGTGCATATCACTATATAAAGCTTTTTATAGAAAAAAAAAAAAAGTTTATGTGATCACAGTTGTTGTGTTTAGGTGCTTTTAGGGAAACAAAAGGTCGAGGGTAATTCTGAAGGAGTTGGAGAGAGTCCCAGCTCAGATGGGAGAAATCTTGTTTGAAGTTTGCCAAAAGGCATTTTGGGGACACAGTAAGGTTCTTCGTTGTATGGACAATTTTTGGCCTTGGCACAAAGCTCTACAGTTGGCAAAAACCCAACAGAGTGAAGCATGATGGTGGTAGCATCATACTGAGAGTTGTTAGCCTCGGCCTCTTGATTCCTTTGGTCACCGTCATTGAAGTCAAATGCAGTAGGTAATGATTTGTAATGCAGTAAGTACTGAATTAAATATAGTAGGCACTAAATCGAATGCAGTATATACTAAATCAAATGTAGTAGGTACTGAATCGAATGCAGTAGTCACTGAATCTTATTAAGTTGGTACTGAATCAAATGCAGTTGGTATTAAATCAAATGCAGTACACACTACATCAAATGCAGTTGGTACTGAATCTAATGAAATAGGTACTAAATCGAATGAAAAAGGTTTTGAATTAAATGCAATTGGTACTGAATCAAATGGACTTGGTATTGATTCAAATGCAGTAGGCACTGAATCGAAAGTAGTGGGCACTGAATCAAATGCAGTTGGTACTTAATCACACGCAGTTGGCACTGAATCGAATGCAGTAAGTACAATAGGTACTGAACTAAATACAGTTGGCACTGAATTGAATGTATTAGGTGCAGTAGGTACTGAATTGAATGCATTTGGTTCTGAATCAAATGCAGTTTGTACTGAATCGAATGCAGCTGTTACTGAATCGAATGCATTTGGTTCTGAATCGAATGCAGTTGGTATTGAATCAAATGCACCTGTTACTGAATCAAATGAACTTGGTTCTGAATTTAATGCAGTAGTTGCAGTAGGTACTGAATTGAATGCAGTTGGCACTGAATCAAATGTAGCTGTTACTGAATCAAATTCAGTTGGTTCTGAATTGAATGCAATTGGTACTAAATGGAGTGCAGTTCGTACTGAATCAAATGCAGTAGGCACTAAATCTCATCCAGTAGGTAATGAATCAAATGCAGTTGCCACTGAATCAAATGCAGTAGGTGCAATAGGTACTGAACTGAATACAGTTGGCACTGAATTGAATGCAGTAGGTGCAGTTGGTACTGAATTGAATGCATTTGGTTCTGAATCGAATGCAGTTGGTACTGAATTAAATGCAGCTGTTACTGAATCAAATGCAGTTGGTACTGAATCAAATGCATTTGGTTCTGAATTCAATTCAGAAGGTGCAGTAGGTACTGAATCAAATGCATTTGGTTTTGAATCGAATAGAGTAGGTGCAGTAGGTACTGAATCAAATGCAGTTGGTACTGAATCGAGCCCAGTAGGTACTGAATCAAGCCCAGTTGGTACTGTCACAGTACATGATTTCTGGTCATGTCTCTATCTAAAGGAACTAATTTGGGTTTTTTACAGAAACAGGTGTGAATCCAACAGTAAACATTATTGGACTGAGTGTAACGTGACAACACAACTTTAGATAAAAGCATCTAGCATATGAATACATAAATAAAGTCAAAGAAAATGACCATGTACCATATACATCTCCATCTGAATAACAAACTAGGAAAAAAATCCATATTGTTTAGCTGTGTAAAATTTCCTTTATTTATTTATTTATTTATTTATCTATTTATTTATTTATTTATTTATTTATTAGCAGGAAATCCATTTAGTGTAATTTGAAGGAAACAGCACAAAGACTTCAGTGTAGGCAGCTAAAGCAAACCTACAGAATCTCAGCTGCTGAATCAGAAAGTGCTGTAATTCTCACACACACACACACACACACACACACACACACACACACACACACACACACACACACTCACCACAGCATTGGAGGTGATGCTAATGGGCGAGAGCAGAGCCTGAGTCATCACATAAGCATTTGGGAGCTGAACAAGTGAGAGAGCTCTTACTGACATTCAGTGCCACCAAACACACACACACACACACACACACACACACACACAAACACACATACACACACAAACACACACACCACCGTGCTCAGAACATGAATATAAAAACTCAGGGGGAAAAAATAGCTACAGAGCATGCTCATTGTTACAGAAGAAGCACATGCTAGGAAAAGAAGTCGCTTTGCTCCGTATGTGAAATTTCAGATTAGCTTTTTTTTTTTTTTTAATCGTCAGTGATTCTGAAGCTGTTTAACAGTTTCCTCCAAAAATACATGCTTGCTTGCTACATTCCTGTCGTCAGGAACAACTTTCATGCTAGAGATTTAAACCTCAAGCTTCCACACGAAGGATTTCAAATGACTTCGATTCGTTAGGCTCGTAAGGAAGCTTTGATATTTCGAGCGTGGAGTAAACAAATGCGGCAGTCAGTACGTCAGTCAACATGATTGACAGCTAACTCCATGGAGGTCTTTCCGAAACAAAAAACTAATAAGATAAAGTGATAAAAATATGAGAAAAAAACCTTCAAGAAGGACAAGTTTATGTTAAATTAAATGTAAAAGTAAACCAACTGAATTCCTTTCATAACGCTTAGCATGAGTCTTTAATTTACACTTAGCACGAGTTATGATGTCATAACATTATGTTATGTATCTGTTCATAAAAATATCATTCATTCTGGTGTGCAGTCATATTGGAACAGGAAGGGGTCATCCCCAAACTGTTCCCACAAAGTTGGGAGCATGAAATTGTCCAAAATGTCTTGGTATGCTGAAGCATTAAGAGTTCCTTTCAATGGAACTAAGGGGCCAAGCCCAAGCCCTGAAAAACAACACCTGAATTCAATGATTTGGAGAGGTGTCCCAAAACTTTTGGCAATATAGTGTATATATATAAATAAACGTCTCCCTCAAAAAAGCCTGTGAATGAATCTGACCAATCAGAATCCAGCATTCATGTTGCATTGTCGTGTGTTGCTTTAATTCTAAGGTGTTGTGTGTTATATACGTTTCAACATGATTTATAGCAAACATTACAACTGTAGATGTTTTCCTTTCCTTCCTCAGCGTCTCTTTCTTTTCCGTTCTCACAGGTTACAGTGTATGAAGACAAAACAAATTGAGTCTTCTATTTCCAGAAACATTTTTTTCTTCCTCCATGTCAGAAACATAACTAGGAATAAGCCAGCAGATGGTTGTGTTTCCATTCTAGACTGCACGGCTCTCAGGAGCTCCTAATGTGAGCACTTCATCACACAAAAGAGAGAGAGAGAGAGAGAGAGAGATTTACGACGACACCAACAGGTGGCAGTGTTGCATCATGGGAACGCCGTGATCTGCAGACTGATTCATTTGCAAACAATTCTGTTTAAGCAAATGGTTTGTTGAGTTTCTGTAATATGGCGTATGGTTTAAGTTGGAGGTGACTGTTCGGGGAAGTTACATTTTGTGCTAGATGTTTGAATGGAGGAGGAAGAGGATGAGGAGGAGGAGGAGAAAGAAGAGGAGGAAGAAAAGCTTCGAGTCCTCACATGATGGCAGCCTTTCCACGTCTTCCAACATCTTTGTCTACGGAGTAAAATAGAGAAAATAATACAAAGAGAGAGAGCGAGGGAGAGAGGGATGAGTAGAAACAGAGGGATAAGAGAGAGGTGGAGGTTCTTGAAACATATCAATTGGTGTGAAAGGGTCACTGTGGAGAGCTGAATCTCTGGCTGGAGATTTTTTTCATTCTACTTCTATCGATCAGCTTTGAGCGACAGCCATTTAATTAGCCTATGAAAGTCATGCTAATGTGTGCCAGCTCTCCAGGCTGTGCTGGAGCTCGCGATCACGCCATCCTCTCCTCTCTCCTTTCTCCTCTCCTCTCACAATCGCTCTATCTGTCCTGGCAGGGGAGGAGTGAGATCAGTGCCAGCAGAGCTCCGTGCTTACGGCCCAGCGGAGTATTACAGTAAAACCTGGAGGGAAAAAAACCCACCATCATAATCATTGATTTAGAGTTTAACCCCTAAACCAGTAGGGTTCAAAATGTGAAGTACAAAGGAGGAGAGATCCAAGGAATGAAACACCCTCGGGATAACGAGGTGTTTATAATGACAATGAGGGATTTCATGAGGATGCATGAGGACCGGAGAAGTCGAGTTCACAATTTTTGGCAAAAAACCCTCTTGACCTCATTCTTAATTGCATACATGCGCACTATTCTAACATTGTGTAGTACGAATAGTGTGAGTCACGTGTTTATGTGGAAAAACTCCAAGAAGAAGAAGAAGAAGTGCACTTCAAGAACCTCATGCACTCAACACTCGCAGCTTTGTTTACGCAGAGGAAAAGGGGCGGGGCTACATGGCACTGATGCTAGATGAGAAAAAATTTCAAGATGGCCAACACTCCGGTGGACGAGACGTCTTACAAACATCTTTTAAATTAGCCTTTTAAAATTGTTAACATCTTAAAAATTCTGATTGAGCAGCATCACGTTCCATCCCTTACGTTTGACGTCATTCGCCATCGAGTGGGAAACGGCTTATACTTCCTGTTAGAAAAAACATTCATGTTCCATCTAAGGTGATACGACATTCTAACATTCATACAGTAGATGCTACAGTACATAGTGCATAGTGTGTAGTACATAATCATTTGGGATGCAGCTTGAGTCTTCTAAAAATACATTTTGACATTTAAACATCGTAACTGTACCAGTGGAAACTGGAAGCTTGTGTAATTATGCAAATGACTCCATAATACAGTCCTGTAATCTACCTCTGATTGAACCTGCTCATCTGCGCTCTTCGCTGCGTCCTCTAAAAAAAAAAATCACACATATAGGTGGAACTTTGTGAGCATTGAGTCAAAAAGTTTCTGAAAGAAGAATGACACGTCCCCTTGTCTATTTAATGTCACCGTGACCAAAGGCAAGCGACGATAAAGTTCTGCTAGTGTGAGAAATTCTTTGATTAAAGTCTCAGAGTGTTCGTAAAGCCACCAATAGGAGGCTGGGAGATGACTAAAGTCCTTCTGGGAAGTTTGTACAGTATTTACAAGCTCAAGTCACTTTTTGTTGGAGCAAGATGGTGTTCTTACATTTACATTTCTGGCATTTGGTAGACACCTTTATCCCGAGTGACTTACATTTTTATATCACTTTATACAACTGAGCAATTGAGGGTTAAGGGCCTTGCTCAGGGGCCCAGCAGTGGCAGCTTTATGGGTCTGGGATTCGAACTCACAACCTTAACCACTAAGCTACCACATCGCCCTTATAGTGCTCTTAATTAACAACAAAAAGTAAGACTACAGCAAGGTTTTTTTTTTAACTATCTATTTCTAGAAAATTAAGAACATTGTATGGTTTTAATCAATTTATTATGCCTCTGTAATCTTTATCGTTATATATTTTATCATCGTCAAACCGTTTCTCTCCATAAGTGCTTAAATGTGCACCAGTTTGCTTGTATTTCACAAAGTTGCTGCATAAACCAACTGAAATCAGCTTCTAATTCAAGTAAACATTCCATTTTAACAAGTTTACCGTCAATTACAAATACTGTGTCTGTTGATTCCAGCATGCTTCCTTACAGACATGCCCCTAACTCTCAAATTTACTGCTCGTAATCACGACTTGGTGGTGGCGTTCATGTGCATTCGACTCGTGAAATACTGTTTTTCTGACATGACTTGAACGCACGTAATATAATACCTCACAGGACAGCAAAAAAATGACCTGATGATTTTGTAATAATTGTAAACTGGGATCTTCACGTGAACTTAATCTTAATGGTTTAGGTGATCTGTGGCAGATTTGCACATTTGTTAGAATCACCACACAGTGAGTGTTAACGTGTATCACATCCTGGTCACGGCACCAAAATTGCTCGAAATTGCGCATGTATGAGTCAGCAGGATGGAGTCTGGGTTTGATTTTCAGATTCTTGCCAAGAATCCAGACAGCGTGTCACATCTCACTTTGGAGGAACAAGGAACGAGAAACACAACGTAATCAACATATTTAGCATTCAGAGAAACGTTAGCAAACATCATGAGGCCAGAAGAAAGTAATGAAAGAAATGATTTAAATATTTCTGAGCGTTAGAGCATATGAAGCTCTCGTTATGCCGCGTGGAACAGCCGTGTTTTTGAATCCCGGAGATCTTCTATTCCTGTGTATGATGAGTACTGTGTTTGTATTTCTATGAAAACACAAATAAAATCTGATCTTTCTGAAAGATAACGCCTACAGACTCACTTAGATGAGAGTGTGTGTGTGTGTGTGTGTGTGTGTGTGTGTGTGTGTAAGCACCACGTGAGTGAGTGTGTGTATGTTTATAATGGCCTTCATTAATTCTCATTAAGCACTGTCATTAAGGGCCATTAAGCACACAATGGGATAATCACCTCTCTGGAGCTCTGACCTGTATCCACTGCTGTTTGGGGTTAAGCAGCAACACAAAACCTCACATGTAGTGACTCACTGCTGCACACGCTCCCTTTGCTTTATCACTCACACCTCTGAACCATCATTAATCTTATCAGATCTCTGAACAGTGCACAGAGCGCTCACGCCGTCCTCTGACACGTAGATATATTACAGTGTATTCATCAAACGTCAGTTGAACCACTGATCCAGGATCGGGCCTTCCAGACTCGTACACTTCAGACTTTGATAAATTGGAGGCAGTTTCCCCAATTGTGGAAGAGCTAGTGTTAGTTTAACACCTTCCTGGAACATACTTGACGGACTACAGAATACTTGGACAAGAATAGAGTTTTTATGCAAGGAACAAAATGCTAACACTGAATAAAATGTGGTAGCTTTTAGTGGTTACGGTGTTCAATACTGATTGGAAGGTTGTGAGTTCAAATCTCAGGACCAGCAAGCTGGGTAAGGTGTTGGACTACTGATTGGAAGGTTGTGAATTTGAATCCCAGGTCCACCAAGCTGCCACTGCTGGGCCCCTGAGCAAGGTTCTTAACCCTCAATTGCTCAGTTATATAAAATGAAATAAATTGTAAGTTTCTCTGGATAAGGACGTCTGCCAAAATGCCAGAAATAAAATGTTACCAGCCTGAAGGTGATAATTTCCCTATAATATCACATCCTGTAGTGCTTTTAACATGTGTTAGCACCTCAGAGTTTGGGGGTTTGATTCCAGCCTCCATCCTGTGTATGAAGTTTGAATGTTCTCCCAGTGCTTCAGAAGGTTCCTCCTCTGGGTTTTGTCCTTTATTCAATTTTATTCAATGCAATTTTATTTGTATAGCGCTTTTAACAAAGAGCATTGTCTCAAAGCAGCTTTACAGAACATAAGAAACAATAAACAAACAACAAAAACGACAAACAGTCCTAGATGTTAGACAAAAATTATCCCCAGTGAGCGAGCCCGAGGTGACTGAGGCAACTGTGGCAAGGGAAAACTCCCTTAGATGGTATTAGGAAGAAACCTTGAGAGGAATCAGACTCAAAAGGGAACCCATCCTCATCTGGATGACACCGGAGAGTGTGATATGAACAATGTCCTTTCTGCATTAGTTGTGTGATGCAGATACAGTATGTGTAGAATGTTGTGTGTAAATTCATTAGGTGGTTGTTGTCGTCCACATAGGGTTGGCAGTGCTGCTTTGAATACCCCAGTCCTCAGAAAGCAGAACCCGGCTGAAGCTGGTCCATCTCTGGATGCCACTGGAGCTGGCACAATCTCTGTGTGTCTCGGGGATGGGTAGAAGAAGGGAAACAAATGGAAAGTAATTAGTGTAGCTGCTGTTCATAATATTAGCAGGCACTAGATGATAATGTGCATTTAATCAGATGTATTGGAGCACTAGTTTATCAGATGTATTAAATGTATGCCTGGTTAAAGAGATATGTCTTTAGTCTACGTTTGAACTGGGAGACTGTGTCTGAGCCCCGAACACTGTCAGGAAGACTGTTCCAAAATTTTGGAGCTAAATACGAAAACGCTCTACCCCCTTTTGTAGACTTTGATATTCTGGGAACTACCAGAAGTCCAGAAATTTTAGATCTTAAGGAGCGTGATGGATTGTAACGTGTTAGAAGACTGGCTAGATATATGGTAGCTGAACCATTTAGAGCCTTGTATATAAGTAGTGCTAGTTTATAATCAACTCTAAACTTAACAGGTAGCCAGTGCAGGGATGATAATATTGGGGTTATATGATCATACTTTCTTGACCTGGTAAGGACTCTGGTGGCTCCATTCTGGACTAACTGTAGCTTGTTTATTGAAGATGCAGGACAACCACCTAGTAATGCATCACAATAGTCCAGTCTGGAGGTCATATGCATGAACTAGCTTTAGCATCAGATACAGATAAAATGTTCCTAAGCTTGGCAATGTTTCTGAGGTAGAAGAAGGCTGTTTTTGTGATGTTGGAAATTTGTTTTTCAAAGGACAAATTGCTGTGTAATATTACGCCCAGGTCTTTCACTGTAGAGCTAGTAGTTATAAAACATCCTTCTAGGTACAAGTTGAATTGTGAGAGCTTTTGTGTACTGGTTTTTGGACCAATCAGTAATATCTCCGTCTTATCAGGATTTAGTAATAGAAAATTATCAATCATCCAATCTTTAATATCTTTAACGCACTCTGTTAATCTAGACAATTTAGATATTTCATCTGGTTTTGATGAGATATATAACCGGGTATCGTCAGCATAACAATGGAAACTAATCCCATGCCTTCTAATGATGTTACCCAAGGGAAGCATGTATACTGAGAAAAGCAGAGGTCCTAAAACTGATCCTTGTGGGATCCCATATTTCACTGGCATTACACTGGACAGTTCTCCATTTAAATCTACAAAATGGTATCTTTAGTCCAAAGACTTTGCTGTAGGCCGATTGTCTGTAGTGTGTGTGTGTGTGTCTGTGTGTGTGTGTGATTGTGAAATGTACTGGCACCCATTCCTTACTTTGTGCCCTGAGTCCCCTTAGATATTTCTTATAAGTTCTCTAACTCAGCAGAGATGTATTATCATGTCACCCGGGTCACGGCACCAAGTTTATTTAATATTCAGCACAGATGAGTCAGCAGACACCAGACTTCTGTGATCTTCACATTCTTCATGGTTATTCTTTCAGATGAAGAATCTTTAGATCACCATCAGACGCATAACTTTATTCACTGTCGAGGCCAATGTACAGAGTAAGAGGATGGAGGAACGAAAAGACGGGCACAAAATATATAATAGTGCATTACATATACATTTGATCTATGTAGCGCCTTTCGGCTGCTCAAGGACACTTTATATTCCAAGCTAATAGAGAGACAGGAGAACAGGGTAAGGAGCTCTGTCACCTGGGAGGAGCTTGGAGTAGAGCTGCTGCTCCTCCACATCGAAAGGGGGCAGTTGAGGTGGCTCGGGCATCTGTTTCGGAAGCCTCCGGGACGTCTACCTGGAGAGGTGTTCCGGGCATGCCCCACCGGGAAGAGGCCCCGGGGAAGACCCAGGACACGCTGGAGAGACTATGTCTCTCGGCTGGCCTGGGAACGCCTCGGGGTCCCTCCAGAAGAGCTGGAGGAAGTGTCTGGGGAGAGGGAGGTCTGGGCATCCCTACTTAGACTGCTGCCCCCGCGACCCGGCTCTGGATAAGCGGAAGACAATGAATGAATGAATGAATGAATGAGAACACTAATAAACAACTTTAAAAAAAAACAACAAAAAAAAAAACAGATCGGTGAGATGGAGATGATGATTTGAACAAATGTAAGAAAAAT
The DNA here is from genome assembly GCA_033459395.1 of Hemibagrus guttatus. Lineage (NCBI taxonomy): Eukaryota > Metazoa > Chordata > Actinopteri > Siluriformes > Bagridae > Hemibagrus > Hemibagrus guttatus. The sequence goes on along the minus strand of JAUCMX010000015.1, from coordinate 22,375,875 downwards.
TATTTACATATTCAAATATATGTTTTAATATTTTGAAAATGGCGAGATAAAGGTACTTTTTTGGAGGTAATATTAGAGGTAATATATAGAGGTAATATTAAGAGGTTCTGGGACAGTGAATTCCTACACAATGACGATTCCCCACAGTGGAGAAAGTGATTGGTTGGCATGTCATCCAAGGAAGACACCTACACCTACATCCACCTCATTTATGCAACTGAACAATTGACGGTTAAGGACCAGGGGGCCAGCAGTGTTGGCTTGGTGGTGCTGGGATTCAACCCACAATGTTCTGATATGTAAGACAACACCTAAAGCACTGATCTACCACATCCCCTGGTTATGAGGATGTAAGGATGTAGGAGCTCGGACAGCTAAGGCGGGGTGAGGGTATGGAGGGCTTTAAGAAGAAGAAGAAGATGATGATGAAAAAGAAGAAGAAGGCTTTATTTGTAACATTTATGTTACATCATATCATATTGAAATTCTTTTCTTCACATATCTCAGATGGTCAGGAAGTTGGGGTCAGAGCACAGGGTCAGCCATGATGAAGCACTCCTGAAGCAGAGAGGGTTAAGAGCCTTGCTTGAGAGCCCAGTGAAGGCAAAATTGGTGGTGCCAGGGCTTGAAGCCCCAATGACAAGATCACCTGTCAGGATGGGTGGACATTTCCCTGCCAGAACACTATGGAGCTTTCCGGCAGTGTGTGTTCTGTCTGTGTCATGTGGTTTGGTTTGTTTTGTGTTTTATTTAAAATAAAGTTAAATACCCAGTCTGTCTGCTGTCCCTGCATTTGGGTCTGATCAGGCTCTGTGGAGGCACCCCATTCGTGACAGAAGGACTCATTTATAGAGCCAGTGGGATAGCTTTGGCGTGGCACTTAAATACTTTGGACCAGATTTTTGGGTCTGTTTTGATTCCAGCCTTCAAGGATAGAATTTTTTCCCCCTGGATTTTTTCCTCTTTGCTTCTGATGAGCATTGCTCTGCATCTGTTCCTTTGGGGGACGTCGCCCCGCTTCCTCGTTCCTGGAGAGGACGCCACTTCACTTCATGCCCGCGGAGGATGTTGTTACCCTGACTTGTCTTTCCAGTGTTTGGCGGCTTTGCTCCGCTTCCACGGAGGATGCTGCCACACTTTTGCACCAGTGGAGGATGTTGTGGGCCTGGTTTCTCTTCTCTTTTGGCCTTCTGTGGACCTTTCTGCTCCTGTGAGGACATTAATCTTTGGCATTTAGCAGAGGATGTTTCCCTCCCTTTTTCCCCTTCAAGACATTGCTCTATCCCTGGTTCGGCTGGGGTCGTTGTTCAGCTTCTATGGCTCGGTCTTGGACTTTGCTGGGCTTTCTGCTCAGCTGAGGGCTTTGCTTGGCCCTCCGGCTTGGCTTTGGATGTCGCTCGTGGCCCTTTGGCTTTGCTGCCGAGTCCCTTGCTTTGCCTATGTGCCTTGCCATGCTCCTCCCTTCTCCCTTGAACCTTGCCGTGGCCCGTGGACCTCACTGCGCTTCTCTCTCTACCCCTGCTCCTGCACCCCTGCAGCCATTCATTAGTGGTTTGGATAAGGGTTAGAAAAAGTCTTCTGGGATGCCAGGTGTGTTTAAAAAAAAGTCACTTTTTTGTTTTTTAGAAAATCCTTTTCATTTCTTGGATGGATGGATAGTCAGTGTTATTAGTGTTATTAGTGAATGCTTTTTGGTTTCTGTGATTGTCTCTGCTTTATAACCCTGGCAAACAGCTGACTCCGAGCAGGAAGACACTCCAATATGCAGCGCAGATGTATTTAAGAATCTGGATTAAAGAAACACTCATACAAGCCATTGTCAGCGCTCTAATTTGCTCTTTATTTTCTCATCCCTTCATTATATAATGAGCATGGATGATCAATCAGAGAAGCAATCAGTGTAGCTCTTCTCCATCATCTCTAATCTGCTTCTGTCGTGTGAATTAAAAGCAGCAGGTGTTTAATTAAGACCCAACAGCATGACGCACATCACTACAACTTTATTACGTGTCGTGTGAAAGTATCCTCAATGTAATTGTTGTGTTTTTTCTTGCACAAAGCTGAACAATTAGATTGGAGTCATTTCGGTAGACCATCAGCAGCTGTGTGTTTTTATATTTTGAGAATGATTAAAGAACAAGCACACAATGGGTCAAAATAATTATAACACTCAGTTTTGGTCAAAGATTTAAAAACAAGGCCAAGCATTCATTTATTTATTTATTTATTTATTTACGTACGTACGTACGTATCTATCTATCTATCTATCTATTTATTTGTTTGTTTATTTATTTATTTTTATTTATTAGTTTTAAAATTTATTATATATATATATATATATATATATATATATATATATATATATATATATTATTTTATATATATTATATTTTGTATATATATATATATATATTATATATATATATATATATATATATATATATATATATATATATATATTTGTTTGTTTGTTTGTTTATTGTTACCATCCAGTTCTTTCTACCTGTTTAACTGGGGCTTCAGTTATGGGCTCTGATTGGTCAGAAAGTGATGACTAATTTCCTATAACAGCAGCTCTGTTGTTTCTATAATAACCACATACACAAAGAAACGAATTAAAAATCACTCACATGATAAAGTTTTCTGTAAGGAGAGGTTTATTGAAAAATTCTGGAAGGAGTCTCCAGTGTCAGAGATAAATCTTCAGGACAGACGGGTTTGGTTTCTGGGTAATAAAACAAGCTGTGTGATTTAAAAAAAAAAAAACTTATTAACTTCACAATAGGGAGAAATAGAGAAGCTGGAGAAAATTTGTTGCATCAGTTCCTCCAGGATTTCACGGTTTTGTGATTTTTCATAATGGTTGCAGATTTTCTGAAGCTTTCGGGTCATGGGACTTCATCCCAACACGCATTCAGCCATTCTTCGATTCATGTGTGTCTAACATGAGTAGATATATTATAGAAAAGTAATTACATTCATTCATTACCCGTTCGGCACGGGTTTTTATGCCAGATGCCCTTCCTGACGCAACCCTCCCATTTTATCTGGGCTTGGGACCGGCACTAAGAGTTAACTCTTCAGTAGCTGGGTTAGCGCCCTTCCTGGGAATCGGATAAACCCATAAAAATTTACATTTTCATCATTTGAAAAATTCCAGGTCACTGATTGATCTCTAATCGACCAATCACAAGCAACTTATCATTATCTTAGTCCAAAGGAAGCGTCAGTAATCACACAACACAGCCATGACTCACCTTATACACTTTAAGGATTTAAATTTGCCAAAATTTTCATTTCCGACTTTTTCAATTACAGTAATTGTTCCGACAAAAACCTTAAACTTGAAAATGCTTGCCGTATTTTCTCTGCAATTTATTTCCCACATATTCCATGAAATCCCAAGACTGGGTCTCATTTACACAATTCAGATCCAATTACTTCACAATTATACTGATATAAAAACTCAAAACGATGCTTCTGCTAATTTGTGAATGATTATATTACGCTGTATAACGGATCACCCTTTTTTAATTAGAGGACGGAAAAATTCATCAAACTGTGTAAATGTTTCTCGCACTGGGACTCTGGTTTGTCTCAGGGGATTTATGCTGAGAGGCTCATGGGAATAACTGGTGATTTGTGCCTGGCTGTCTGATGCATGAACGCTTCAGAGCTTCGGAGTGTGTGTTTACGAATAGCACATCACCATCACCTGTCATTACTGCATTAATAAAATCACCCGTTCCATTAGCCATACCACGGATGCGTGAAGAATTAGCGGTGTTCTAACGGCCTTAAAAGGTATTATTCCTGTTAGCTTAATTTGATTTATTAAAGAGCAATGCATCAGATTTAATCAGACTGAAGACTGGGTTGTAAATAATGATATAACTCCCTATAGAGGGGTTAACGCGTTATCCGGGTCACGGCAACGTTTTGTAGAAAAATAAGCAATACTCTCCGGAGCATTTAATAGTTCTGCTTTCACATGGAGCTCATCTGGTTTTATTTTTCACAGCTAATCACATCATATTAATGAAGTAAAAGATAAGAAAATCTTAACTGTTATGGGGGGCAGTGGTGGTTCAAGTGGTTAATGCTCTAGGTTGTTGATTGGTGGATTTGGGTTCAAGCCCCAGCAGCCCCAAGCTCCACTGTTGGGCAATTGAGTAAGGCCCTTAACCCTCCCTGCTCCAGGGGTGCTGTATCATAACTTCCCCTGTGCTCTGACCCCAACTTCCTCAGCTAGGATATGCGAAGAAAAGAATTCCACTATGCTGTAATGTATATGTAGTGATAATAAAGGCTTCTTGCCCACAGTTCTGTAAACAGACATTACGGCTGCGGATATTAATTACAGGAGCAACTCTGCTGCAGTTCTGTACTTTCACTAGCACAGACCCTCCCTTCCTCCCTCCCTCCCTCACCAGAACGACCTGAAGTAACCTCATTTATTCAAACACGTAAACTTTCTACCGCAGTCCTTGAGAACGGACAATACAAGAACATTAGCATCATCAACAGAAAGAGGAAAAATAGCTTTTTAATTACAGCACCTCTGTGTTCCAGTCTACTGCCTTCATTAGACCGAACAACGTTTTCTCCTCGTTTATTTAAACAGCAGCATCATCAATCAACATGTGTGCACATTTACATAATTCATCCCAAACATTCGGAGCAATCTTCCTAAACCCAACCACAGCTAGAGAATAAAAACAAACCTGACCGAGAAACTTGACCTTTATACCACTAGTCAATACACGAATTACTAGAATTCTGGCTTCTGATTGGTCAGAAGGTGTTTATTCTTTACTACACTTTTTTTTACGTTTCTATAGTAACAGCTCCTTCACATCGATCATTCAAAATGTGTTACGTTTTATTTTAATTTTTTTAATTTTTTTATTTTTTCTGAGGAGATGTCATGTTTGAGGTCTACAGAAGGAGTCTCCAGCGTCAGAGTAACAATCTGAGGTAAAGTTTTTCAATGAGTTTTACACACGTGATATTGAGAGTCTGATGTCACGTGTCAGGTTTCACACGTGGAATCGCATATAACTCATATACACTTGGGAAATGTCTATGATTTTCCAAAAAGATTCACTCACATTAAAGGAAGTTAAAGGGACATTTACAAAAATATACAGTGTGCTAGTGAAATACTTAACGAACAAACAACAACAACAACAACAACAACAACAACAACAACAACTCTGGGAAAATGATTTATTTCAGCTAAAATTCTCTCTTTTCCACATTTGCAGATATGGCGCTATGAATATGAATGTTTGTCATTAGTTATAATCACTAAAAAGGAGGTGTTAGCCCTTTGCTGCATATTTCAGCGATTTCCTGCTCACGTCTTAGTCACTAAGGCGCTA
>JAUCMX010000015.1:22345491-22367991 GCA_033459395.1 Hemibagrus guttatus | reverse complement strand
TATGGGCCAAACGGCAGTGTGGAGTACCCAACCTTCTTGGAGACCCTGCGAGGGGTTCTGGAAGGTGCTCCGACTGGGGACTCCATAGTTTTGCTGGGGGACTTCAATGCCCATGTGGGCAACGACAGTGATACCTGGAGGGGCGTGATTGGGAGGAACGGCCCCCCTGATCTGAACTCGAGTGGTGTCCTGTTGCTGGACTTCTGTGCTAGTCACAGCTTGTCCATAACAAACACCATGTTCAAACATAAGGGTGCCCATCAGTACACGTGGTACCAGGACACCCTAGGCCGGAGATCAATGATCGACCTTGTGGTCGTGTCATCTGACCTTCGGCCGCATGTCTTGGACACTCGGGTGAAGAGAGGGGCGGAGCTGTCAACCGATCACCACCTGGTGGTGAGTTGGATCCGCTTGCGGAGGAGGATGCCGGACAGACTTGGCAGGCCCAAACATATTGTGAGGGTCTGTTGGGAACGTCTTGCTGATCCCTCTGTTAAAGGGATCTTCAACTCCCACCTCCGGGAGAGTTTCAACCAGATCCCGAGGGAGGTTGGGGACATTGAGTCTGAGTGGACCATGTTCTCCTCCTCCATTGTTGACGCAGCCATCCGGAGCTGTGGCCGTAAGGTCTCGGGTGCAGGTCGCGGCGGCAATCCCCGAACACAGTGGTGGACACTGGAAGTAAGGGATGCTGTCAAGCTGAAGAAGGAGTCCTATCGAGCCTGGTTGGCTCGGGGGACTCCGGAGTCAGCTGAGGCATACCAGCAGGCCAAGCGAACTACAGCCGTGGTGGTCTCGGAAGCAAAAACTCGGGTCTGGGAGGAGTTCGGTGAGGCCTTGGAGAAGGACTAGTGGACGGCCTCGGAGAAATTCTGGCAGACCGTTTGGCGCCTCAGAAGGGGTAAGCAGCTCTCTGCCAACACTGTTTATGGTGGAGGTGGAGAGTTGCTGGTCTCGACTGGGGATATTGTCGGACGGTGGAAGGAATACTTCGAGGATCTCCTCAACCCCACTGACACGCCTTCCGTAGAGGAATCAGAGGCCGAGGACTCAGAGGTAGATTCATTCATCACCCAAGCTGAGGTCACTGAGATAGTTCAGCAGCTCCTCGGTGGCAAGGCACCAGGGGTGGATGAGATTCGCCCTGAGTACCTTAAGTCTCTGGATGTTGTGGGGCTGTCTTGGCTGACACGTCTCTGCAACATAGCGTGGTGGTCAGGGACAGTCCCTCTGGACTGGGCAACCGCGGTGGTTGTCCCTCTTTTTAAGAAGGGGGACCGGAGGGTGTGTTCCAACTATAGGGGGATCACACTCCTCAGCCTCCCAGGGAAAGTCTATTCAAGAGTACTGGAGAGGAGAGTCTGACCGTTAGTCGAACCTCGGATACAGGAGGAGCAATGCGGTTTTCGACCTAGTCGTGGTACACTGGACCAGCTCTATACCCTCCACAGGGTGCTCGAGGGTTCGTGGGAGTTTGCCCAACCAGTCCACATGTGTTTTGTGGACTTGGAGAAGGCTTTCGACCGTGTCCCTCATGGCATTCTGTGGGAGGTGCTCTGGGAGTACGGGGTCCGTGGCCCTCTGTTAAGGGCTGTTCGGTCTCTGTATAACCGGAGCAGGAGCTTGGTTCGCATTGCCAGCTGTAAGTCAGATCTGTTCCCGGTGCATGTTGGGCTCCGACAGGGCTGTCCTTTGTCACCGGTTCTGTTCATTGTTTTTATGGACAGAATTTCTAGGCGCAGCCAGTGGCTGGAGGGAGTCCGGTTTGGGGACCACAGGATTTCATCGCTGATTTTTGCAGATGATGTTGTCCTGTTGGCTCCTTCAAGCCTGGACTTACAGCACGCACTGGGGCGTTTTGCAGCTGAGTGTGAAGCGGCTGGAATGAGGGTCAGCACCTCCAAATCGGAGGCCATGGTTCTTGACCGGAAAAAGGTGGCTTGCATCCTTCAGGTTGGAGGGGAGATCCTTCCTCAAGTGGAGGAGTTTAAGTATCTCGGGGTCTTGTTTACGAGTGAGGGAAGGATGGATCGTGAGATTGACAGACGGATCGGTGCAGCGGCAGCAGTAATGCGGTCTATGTATCAGTCTGTTGTGGTGAAGAAGGAGCTGAGCCGGAAGGCGAAGCTCTCGATTTACCAGTCAATCTACGTTCCTACTCTCACCTATGGTCATGAGCTCTGGGTCATGACCGAAAGGGTAAGATCCCGGATACAAGCGGCCGAAATGAGTTTCCTCCGTAGGGTGGCGGGGCGCTCCCTTAGAGATAGGGTAAGGAGCTCTGTCACCTGGGAGGAGCTCGGAGTAGAGCTGCTGCTCCTCCACATCGAAAGGGGGCAGTTGAGGTGGCTCGGGCATCTGTTTCGGATGCCTCCGCGACGTCTCCCTGGAGAGGTGTTCCGGGCATGCCCTACCGGGAAGAGACTATGTCTTTCGGCTGGCCTGGGAACGCCTCGGGGTCCCTCCAGAAGAGCTGGAGGAAGTGTCTGGGGTGAGGAGGTCTGGGCATCCCTACTTAGACTGCTGCCCCCGCGACCCGGCTCCAGATAAGTGGAAGACAGTGAATGAATGAATGAATGAATAAAAAAAATGTTGCTCTGCATTTGGAATCTACCATTCTTCTATACAGATATACAGTGGAACCTTGGCATACGAATGCCCTCGCTTACCAATTTTCACCTCAAGAATGTCAATTCTGTAAGAAATTTGCAACGCCATACGAAGCATTTTCAGCACACATATGAACCGAAACGAAACAAACGCCGGCTAAGTTGGGCGTACATCCGGGAGCCGTTCAAAACTTGTTGGCGTCAGTGGAAACAGTGGTGTTTTTTTTGTGACAGATCGGTAGCGTTGGTGCTCTGTTCTATTTTTAGCTTGGTGGCATGACTTCCTGTGAGGAGCCTTGACATGGAATGCTTGGCTTGGGTCAGTTCTTTGTAAGCAGCCATACAGTTTACATACGCTTCATATTGGTAATATTTGTCATATTTTTGGGTGGCTGGAACGGATTATCTGCATTTACATTATTTCTTATTACAATTCATTTTGCGATACAAATTTTCACGTTAAGAACTCTCCTCCAGAAAAATTACATTCTTACTCTGAGGTTCCACTGTATTATAGAAAGTAATTACAGGCATGGTTTATAGTTCATAAGAAGAATCCTTGGCTTATGATTTCATGAATTCAAATAGTTTTCTACAAAAAAAACAAATTTTGAAGCAAATTTAAAAAAAAAAAAAAAAACACAAAACCAACAGTTTTGTATAAATGCTTTAATATTATTGTTATAAAACGTGTACAGTATGTATGGAAAAAGAAATATGGAAATAAAAAAGCAGCAGATTAAGAATGTTTGTAGCCTAAATTAGACTTTAGTCCCTGCATCCATTGCAATGGACATCACAGTGTTTTTTTTTGTAAACCAAAAAAATTTACATTTTCATTATTTGAAAAATTCAAGGTCACTGATTGGTCCCTAATCGACCAATCACAATCAACCTATCACTATTTTCACACAACACAGCCATGACTCATCTAACACACTTTAAGGATTTAAATTTGTTATATTTTTCAATTCAGACTTTTTTAATGACCCTCGCAGATGCTGTAATTGTTCAGAGATAAAACATGAGCTTTGATAACACTTGCCTTATTTATTCTGTAATTTATTTCACACATCCCCCCCCCAAAAAAAAATTCCAAGGCTGTGTCTTATTTACACAATTCATTTACACAATTATTTACACTTATATTTTAATAATTGTAAATAATTGTTGCACAATATACAATTATTTACATTTATATTTTTAATTTGTAAACAATTGTTACACAATACACAATTATTTATATTTATATTTTAATAATTATTGCACAATACACAATTATTCACATTTATATTTTTAATTTGTAAGCAATTGTTACACAATACACAATTATTTATATTTATATTTTTAAACTGTAAATAACTGGAGGTGTTTCTGTGACACAGAATAAAATATAGATAACTAATTGTAGTAAATATATAATTTCTCTGCTTTTGAAGTCTACACACTACACACACACTCCTAGCCTCTGAAATCATGCTGTTAGCTGCTTGCAATGCTATAAATCATTAATTGTGGCTTCAGGCCCTTGGTGTGTGTCCTGAGGGTCAGAGGTTTGATCCACCAAAAACACCTAAAGCTCCTGGCCTGGTTCCAGAGACGTGACGGAAACGTTTAAACACTCAGCATGCTGATCGCCGCTGTCCTGCTGTCACGGTCTCGGTGAACTGGAATGGCTCTTTACAGGAAACCGCTTGCATTTTAATGGTTCTAATTAGCATGCCATCATCAACAGCATCTGTTTTATTTGCTAATGAAATTATTTGCTTAAGTTTTCTTTTATTACCCATAATGCCTTTGATTAGCTGCTGATAATAGTGCAGAAGGACTCTTTTAACTGCTCTAGCGATAATAATGACCCCCCGTGACATCATTGTGAGACGTAAAGGTTACTTGGTGCTTGAATAGAACCCTGAAGTTGCTAAACATCATTGTAATGGAACATGTTTAAAGAGTTCTAACTGCATGTGTGCTGAAATTATTCACAACCTCGTTTCGTTCTTCCTTCTTTGGCGCTTAGAGGAGTGTGTGGGATTCATGACAAGTGCTGGGGGCCATCATGCTCCTCAAGGGGCTCAGACACTTCATCTGGACAACAAAAGCAGGACACACACACAGAAAAGGAATCTGGGTGAAGACCAGCTCACTTTATTAGAAGATTATAAGATTCCACACTCTGAGATTGATAAGAAGAAGAATAAGAAGACTATATTATCACCACACACACATTACAGCACAAAGGAATTCTTTTTTTCGCATATCCCAGCTGAGGAAGTTGGGGTCAGAGCATGGGGCAGCAATGATAAATTGCCCCTGGAGCAGAGAGGGTTAAGGGACTTGCTCAATTGTCCAACAGAGGCAGCTTTCAATGCTGGGGCTTGAACCCCTACCTACTGATCAATAACCCAGAGCCTAACTGGCTGTTCGTAATATTTACATTATTTTCCATATCTTTTAAATTCCACATGTCTGGATTTTCACTAAGTCTCCATTTCCTCCCTTTTTCCTCAGACTAAATTTCCCCTTGGGGTTCAATAAAGTATTCCAATAACCATAACCATAATCGTAACCGCAGCCGTTACCGTAATCGTGACGTGTCTGAGCGTGGGATTAATTTAAAAGCAGATGGAGGCTTCTGAGGAGATACAGATATACAGATTGAGCTCATTAACATGTCCATCATGTGCAAATTGATGCTCATACTCGCCGGCCACTTTAATAGGGACAGGAACCTTGGTCGTTCTAACTATCAGATCATCATGTGGCAGAAAATCATAGACTTTTTTGAAAATCCAGTCTCCATAGATTCCTTATCCAAGCTTGAACTGTCTTAAAGTCTCCTGGCTGACAGGATTGGAACCTGATGTGGTTTTCTGCTGTTGTAGCTGATCTGCCTCATGGATCAAGGCATTCTGAGATGCTTTTCTGGCTTCACAGAGTGATGATTTGAGTAAAGTTGAATTATTCAGAGCATTCTCATCTGACCTCTCTCATTAGCTTGAAGGTTCTTGTACATATTTGTCCCAACTCCACCAGTCACTTCCCCTCCAACCTGCCAGTGGGAACCCTTGCCGGAGTTCTGATCACTTCCAGGTCAAGGGTGATTTCCGAGTCAAGAGTTACTTTCTGCTTCTTAGACCTTTTAAGCCATGCTCATGCCAACTTCAGTGTGAAGTATTGTTACCTCAGCTACTTCCCTTTTGTTCTCTTGGTGTCTATTGCGATTAATTGCACTGTGTATGACCATTGCTTGTTTTTCTGGATTTCCTTGCTGTTTGTTTTGTGACTGCCTTTTCTGGTGTTTGCCTGTGTTCTTCTTGTGATTTTTGCCTGCCATTTTGGACTGTTAGCTATGTTATTTTATTAAACCGCATATGGATTCTACACCTTCTGCTTCCGTGGGTTCCTCACCATATTACATGCATGATGAAACATAACATGAAAAGTTATGTTTTTCTTCGTCACTCGTCCCACAGTACAATAAGTCAAGTAGCTTTTGAAGTCATTTTAACTCACAACTGGTGCAATACACAACAAAATAAAACAAGGCTCCTCCATGATCATAGTGCTACATAAAACACAGAACTACAATAAACAAGAAATAGAACAAAATAGAAATAAGCTACTTGTCAGGTAATGAAGCGAACGTGGGTTAGAGTGCAGATAAACTGCCGTAGCAACACACCAGCAACAATGAGAGAATGAAAAACAAACTTTCCCCGGAGTTTTGTCGTGTCCATGTTGATGATTGTGTGTCTTTGTCATGTTCCACTCCACAGTGGAGGTTAATATGAAGCTCATATGAAAGTAGACACTCAGGACTTTTAAGAATTTGTAGTGTTCAGAAATATTTCTGTTTTTATCTAACCTTTTTAGCTAGGGGTGATATATATTCATAGAAAAGTTTAAAAACAAAACAACAAAAACTGTTGTTTTTTTTCCATACAGATGTTTGTATTTTCAAAGTAAACAATGATATCAAACCCATTTCTGCTCTCTGAGATGCCCCAAGATTAAGTAAAGAAGGAAGGAAGGATTCAGTAATTGGATGGATGGATTCAGTTATTGGAAGAAAGGAAGGATTCAGTAATTGGAAGGAAGGAAAGAAAGAAAGGAAGGAAGGATTCAGTTATTGGAAGTAAGGAAGGAAGGAAGGAAGGAAGGGAGGAAGGAAGGAAGGAAGGATTCAGTTATTGGAAGGAAGGAAGGAAGGAAGGAAGGAAGGATTCAGTTATTGGAAGGAAGGAAGGAAGGAAGGAAGGAAGGAAGGAAGGAAGGAAGGAAGGAAGGAAGGAAGGAAGGAAGGATTCAGTAATTGTCAGGAAGGAAGGAAGGAAAGAAAGTAAGATGTGTATATTGTATTTTAAAAAACACAATTATATACACAGATGTTTGTATCTTCAGAGTAAATGTTGAGCTCAAACCCATTTCTGCTCTCTGAGACGCTCCAAGTGCTTGTTCATCTAAAAAGCAGCTCAAATTTCATCTTCAACCTAAAGTTATGTGTAAGCTTCTCCAACAGAGGAGTATGATCATATAACCCCAATAATGCACTGGTTACCTGTTAAGTTTAGAATTGATTATAAACTAGCACTACTTACGTACAAGACTCTAAATGGTTTAGCTCCCACATATCTAGCCAGTCTTCTAACACATTACAATATATCACGCTCCTTAATCTCGAAACTCCGGACTTCTGGTAGTTCCCAGAATATCAAAGTCTACAAAAGGGGGTAGAGCGTTTTCGTATTTAGCTCCAAAACTTTGGAACAGTCTTCCTGACAGTGTTCGGGGCTCAGACACAGTCTCCCAGTTCAAACGTAGACTAAAGACATATCTCTTTAACCAGGCATACATTTAATACATCTGATTAAATGCAAATTATCATCTAGTGCCTGCTAATATTATGAACAGCAGCTACACTAATTACTTTCCATTTGTTTCCCTTCTTCTACCCATCCCCGAGACACACAGAGCTTGTGCCAGCTCCAGTGGCATCCAGAGATGGACCAGCTTCAGCCGGGTTCTGCTTTCTGAGGACTGGGGTATTCAAAGCAGCACTGCCAACCCTATGTGGACGACAACAACCACCTAATGAATTTACACACAACATTCTACACATACTGTATCTGCATCACACAACTAATGCAGAAAGGACATTGTTCATATCACACTCTCCGGTGTCATCCAGATGAGGATGGGTTCCCTTTTGAGTCTGATTCCTCTCAAGGTTTCTTCCTAATACCATCTAAGGGAGTTTTCCCTTGCCACAGTCTCCTGAGTCACCTCAGGCTTGCTCACTAGGGAAAATTTTGTCTAACATCTAGGACTGTTTGTTTGTATGTTTATTGTTTCTTATGTTCTGTAAAGCTGCTTTGAGACAATGCTCTTTGTTAAAAGCGCTAATATATAAATAAAATTGAATTGAATTGAACATAGGGAAAAACACACGTCTAAACCCACTGAAAGCCAGCAGAGTCCTGACTCATTTTAGATCAGACTCACAGCCACATCATCATTCTTCACACTGATAGAAAACGTCCAGTAAGTTGATTTTTCTGTCCACCAGCAGAACAGAAAACCAGTGTACTGGGAAAAAAGGGTTAAATAGTGTCACTAATAAAGCAATACAAAACAGGTGAGCATGAGAGGAAATGAAGAAAAAAAACAACAAAAGAAGAAGTTTAAAGTGTGTACCAGGTTGCCCTCTGGTGGTCTGGAGAGAAACCGTCGATCCTAAGCGTGACGCTGCACATCGGAGGGTGATTTTCTTTGTTTTTTCTGTCCAGAATATTTCTGAAAACTCCAAACCACACTCTGTCAACCACCTGTCACTGTAAAAGTGACTGAAATCCATGAGATTTTCCCGTCACTCCGATGTTTGAAGTAGACGTTATAAAGAAGCTTGTGACTTCTTTAGCTGCAGGATTTCACACATTGTGCAGCAGACACATGAATAGAATCATGATGGATGAAGGAAATTCTAGGTGCTAGTGGCTGAGACAGGCTTCAGAGCCATGTTTATTATCATGAAAACATAATAAATTACATAATAAATTGTTTAATAAATTATGAGTGATTTGGTGTAGAGACTTCTATTAAGTTGCCTCTTGTCAAACAAAACAAAACAAAACAAAAAATTAGAACTGCAAATCCATTCAGAGCTTTAAATTGTTTCATTATTTAATTAATTTTAATTGCTATCATTTATTTATTTATTTTAAATTTAAATCAGAGTTTAATAATGGAATAATATAAATATATTATATATATTTTTAAATAATATAAATAATATAAAAATAAAATGAATAATAATAACAATAATAATAATAAAAACACATTCAAAAAAAGCTTTCTATTTTATTTTTATTGACCAAATTTATTTAAATTTATTTAAATTATATATATATATATATATATATATATATATATATATATATATATATTTTTTACTATGTATTCTTCTGGCTAATCAACTAATCAACATCAGGTAATGACAGTGACTCCAACATGAGGCTAATTTTTATTTAATTGTATTTTTTTTTAGAAGAACGTTCTTCTTGGTGAATCTGCTTCAGGTGATATCTGTGACAGCATCAGTCGTGACCCATGATACACACATATTGATTAAATGTATCTGCTCACATGAAACACATTCATCATCATCGGCATTACAGAGATTAGGAAAACTAGCCTGGATTACAGATCCCTCAACTGTCCAGATAAGCAAAATATTATCTATAAGAGCTTCAACTAATCAGCGTGGATAAAACGAAGAATATGAGCATCATTCACGCTGCTCGAGTGTTTCATCCACATGAACTTTTAACTTTGCGCTTCAGATGAGGTGAGAATACACGCAGAGCTCGTATTCCTCTCTTTCACACACAAAGCCATTGTTCGGAATATCGATGAGAGAGAGAGAGAGAGAGAGAGAGAGAGCGAGAGAGAGAGCGAGAGAGAGAGAGAGAGAGAGAGAGAGAGAGAGAAAGAGAGAGAGACAGAGAAGAGCAGGAGTGGGAGAGAGCGATAAAGAGAATGAGAGAGAGAGAGAGAGAGAGAGAGAGAGAGAGAGAGACAGAGAGAGAAACAGAGAGAGAGACAGAGAGAGAGAGAAAGAGAGAGAGAGAAAGAGAGGGGGGAAACAGCCTGATATCTACGCTAATAGAAAAATGTTGAAGGCTCTGATATGGAAAGGTCAGACGCAGTGGGAGAGAGAGCGAGTGTGTTTCCTGTAATCATACAGAGTTCAGCGAGGCCTACGGAGCGACAGATACTTGATTTGGGAGGCGAGTTGTGTAGAAGCGCTAGTTTGATAAAGAAAGCAGGTCTATAGTTATTTATAGCTAGCTTTATACAGACTGTAGGCTTCCAACCTCATATATATCATTGTGGATTATAGTAGCCGATTTATTACATTTCCTGTAAAAGGGCTGGAGTTTTAAAGTGAGCTCAAAAAGGGAAAAATATTTAAAAAATCAAAGCAGATGGAGTGGAAAATAAATACATAGGTGTGCATAATAATAATAATAATAATAATAATAAGAAGAAGAAGAAGAAGAAGAAGAAGAAGAAGAAGAAGAAGAAGAAGAAGAAGAAATTAATATAAATATAAATAAATAAATAAATAAATAAATAAATAAATAAATAAATAAATAAATAAATATGGGGGCATGGTGGCTTGGTGGTTAGCACGTTTGCCTCACACCTCCAGGGTTGGGGGTTCGATTCCTGCCTCCACTGTGTGTATGGAATTTGCATTTTCTCCCCGTGCCTCGGAGGTTTCCTCTGGGTACTCAAGTTTCCTCCCTCGGTCCAAAGACATGCATTGTAGGTTGATTGGCATCTCTAAATTGTCCGTAGTTTGTGATTGCATGAGTGAGAGAGTGTGTGTGTACCCTGTGATGGGTTGGCACTCCGTCCAGGGTGTATCCTGCCTTGATGCTCAATGACGCCTGAGATAGGCACAGGCTCCCCGTGACCCGAGAATAGATCGGATAAGCGGTAGACAATGAATAAATAAATAATTATATTTAATAATAAATATTTATTTTTTAATAATATATATATTAAATATATAAATATTTAATAAATAAATATAATATAAAAATATAAAAGTGAAGTCATGGTAAAATTAAAACCAACTACATATGTTGTGTGTGTGTGTGTGTGTATGTGTGTGTGTGTGTTTTTTTTTAAAAACTTATACTTAATTAACACATAAAGTCTAATTTATAGTACTTGGCCTCAGCTGTTTTAAAAATATATTTAGTCTTCCAAAATTTTTACAGCTTATGTAACATACTAATTATCTGGAAAGAGCTTTTTATGAGTATGTTAATCAATTTTCCAAATAAGCTTTTAGATTTTATGATTGTGTCTGACTGATTCATTAAATCTGTGACCCGCTGATGCAGTCTTTTCTGTTGTTGCTTAAAAAGACTGCTTCTACTGCAAAACATGAGTGTGTGTGTGTGTGGGGGGGGGGGGCGAAAGTGGTGTGTGATTCCTTATTAGTGTCCAAAAGCCTCTTGAAATGAGCTTCTCTCTCCCTCTCTCTCCATTCTGTGGCAGGAAGTCCGGAGTGTGTTCGAGTGTGAGCAATTGTGTTAGTAAAGGTACATATCTTTAGACGGATTTCCGTGCACCGCTCTGCTGAAGAGGATTTGTGTAGCACATGTAGGGCAGAGATCCAAAGGGAATTTTAATATAAATATCTCCTGACAGAACACCGTCCTTAAAAAGGTCTTTGGAGAATAAAGAACAGCGTTCGTCCCGGGAAATAGGAATTAATCTTTTTCAGAGAGAAATGGACTGTCACTGAGTAAAGACCTGATATATCTATATATAAAAGAAATTAAATGCTCATGGTGCACATTCTCTTCACAAGTTCTCCTCCAGGAGTGAATTTATGTGAATAGATATGTGGAGTCAACATCTTAATGTAGGAAATAGATTTAAACCAAACTACAATTAAAAACAAGACAATAAACAGTACATTACTGTGTGATTTTGTTTGTTTTCAAGCAAAAACTTGATTTTAAGTAATGGGAGGCCACGCCCCCTTCATTAAGACTGACACAGAGGTCACGCCTCCTTTATTAAGACTGCCACGGAGGCCACGCCTCCTTCATTAATACTGACAGACAGACACAAAGGCCACACCTCCTTTGTTAAGACTGATGGACACAGAGGCCACACCCCTTTTGCTAACACTGACATGCACAGTAGGCATGCTTCCTTCACTAATACTGACAGACACAGAGGCCACACCTCCTTCAGTAAGAATGACAGACACAGAAGCCACACCTCCTTCACTAATACTGACAGACACAGAGGCCACACCCCTTTCACTAATACAGACAGACCCAGAGGCCACACCCCTTTCGCTAACACTGACAGACAGTAGGCATGCTTCCTTCACTAATACTGACAGACACCAAGGCCACAACTCCCTCATTAACACCGAGGCCGTGCATCCTTTGTTATGAATGACAGACAAAGAGGACACACCTCCTTCCTTAGAACTGACAAACACAGAGGCTACACCTCTTTTATTAAGACTGACAAACACACTGGCCACGCCTCCTACACTAACACTGACAGACACAGACACCACACCTCCTTCATTAAGACTGACACAGAGACCACACCCCCTTCACTAATACTGACAGACACAGAGGCCACGCCCACTTCATTAAGACTGCCAGACACAGGGGCCATGCTTTCTTCACTAATACTGACAGACACTAAGGCCACACCTCCTTCATTAACACAGAAGCCACGCATCCTACATCATGACTGACAGACACAGAGGCCTTGCCTCCTCCATTAACACAGTGGCCACACCTCTTTCATTAAGACTGACAGACATCAAGGCCACGCCTCTGACACGGAGACCACGCACCCTTTATTAATACTGACAGACACAGTGGCCACGCCTCCTTAATTAAGACTGACAGGTTAAGAGGCCACGCCTCCTTCATTAAGACTGACAGACAGAGGCCATGCCTTCTTCAAAGAAACTGAGTCATAAAGCCAACACAATGAGTACTAAAGGATAAAAATAAACCATTTGTGAATAAGTCTGCTGCTGAACTCTAAACGCTTGTGAGAGAGGTGGAGAGAAAAAGCCAGAAACGATTTGCTGTGCCAAAAATCCTCTGTGTCAACTTTTCACAGCCATTTGGAGTTGATTTAACGGGATAAAAAGAGACGTCAATAGCGAGTGCCGATGCTGTCTGGGTGTTTGAATGGGTCTCTGTGGGGTTTTTGCTTCCTGCAGCAGTTCCTCAGGCAGCCGATGCAAATCAGATCCAGGGAAGAATTACATTTTTATCGCTTTAATTATGTGCTGGAAAACTTCAAACTTCAAAACTTTCAAACCTGTAGGAGAACTTTAAGCATGCTGCAGGTTGGAATATTGCATTTTTGGTTGATATTTTTTATTTTGATTTGCAATCTGTAAACTCTTGAGGTGCAAACCTCAGGCTTCCATGTGATATCATACAGGGATATAAATAATATGATATGATACAAATTATTAGCCTCCAGTTAAAGTGTCACTATCTGTGTTCAGAATCTGGGATTAATAAGGAAGGATAATTTGAAGTGTCAGTGTTATGACCATAACCACCTTCCTAGCTCATTAGCTCATTCATTTAAAATGATGAATTATTTATACCCCAAGTTTCTGTCCTTCTTTACGATTTACGATTGTAAATTTCATTTAAATTTAATTGTGTAAAAAACGCATTTTAGCAACTTAAGGGCAGCATCATCTCCCAACAATTAATTCGGAAGGATTCTGGAAATCTGTTCCTGATTTTGAAAATTTGTCAACAAGCAAAGTAGCAAATTCAAATACTAATACCAATTAAAAAATAATTACAAATTCCAATTCAAAAACAACTATAAATTCAAATACAAATTTAAACTGCAAAACAAAAAAAATCTAATTAAAAAACAAATACAAATAAAAAAAATGAAAAACAATAAATAATTAAATTAAAAAACAAAAACAATTTCAAATAAAATAAAATACATTTAAATACAAATTTAAGCTCAAAAACAAGAAAACTAATTAAAAAACAAATACAAATAAAAAAATGAAAGAAATGTAATTAAAAAACAAATACAAATTAAAAAACAAATAAAAACAAACAAACAAAAAAACCCCCAAATAAATACATTAAAAAAACAAATACAAATAAAAAAAATTAAAAACAAAAAATAATTAAATTAAAAAACAAAAACAATTTCAAATAAAATAAAATACATTTAAATACAAATTTAAGCTCAAAAACAAGAAAACTAATTAAAAAACAAATACAAATAAAAAAATTAAAAAAATGTAATTAAAAAACAAATACAAATTAAAAAACAAATAAAAACAAACAAACAAAAAAAACCCCAAATAAATACATTAAAAAAACAAATACAAATTCAAAACAAAATTAAAATAAAATTCAAAAACAAATAAAAAAAAATCTTTTTTAAGTGAAATGCTTTTTGACTATCAATCAATCAATCAATCTATCTATCTATCTATCTATCTATCTATCTATCTATCTATCTATCTATCTATCTATCTATCTATCTATCTATCTATCTATCTATCTATCTATCTATCTATCGCTCATCCATGTCTTTATGGAGCTTGCTTTGGTCACTGGTGTGCAGTCATGTTGGAACAGGAAGGGGTCATCCCCAAACTGTTTCCACAAAGTTGGGAGCATAAAATTGTCCAAAATGTCTTGGTATGCTGAAGCATTAAGAGTCCCTTTCACTGGAACTAAGGGGCCGAGCCCAACCCCTGAAAAACAACACCTGAATTTAGTGATTTGGAGGGGTGTCCCAAAATTTTTGGCAATATAGTGCATACCGTGTCTTGGAGTTCAAATTGTTAGTTTGGGATGAAAAATCAGGATTTCGTTTAGACCTTGCACTTTAAACAAACATTGGATTCAGATGGGTGCTTAACGAGAAGAACAGGATCAGAGGATTATCTGAACTCAGCTTCACTCTGTGCATTTCAATCAGCTTTCACCCGAAACACTCGTCCTTCAAAAAGCTTCGGTTCAGCCTTTGTGTGAGTGGCTACTTGCAGCACAAAACTCGAAGTGTGTAGGATGGAAGCAATTTTTCAACAGGAACCCACTCAACCTCGGAGACGAGTGTGTCGAATCGCACATCCTCTCCACGGCTGATTGAGTGTTACTTGTTTTTCATTGAAGCCGTTCCGTGAGCACTAATTCATATTAATGATTTTAATAGCGCCAATTACCGCCATGTGAATTATTTATTTCTAGGGGATTGCATACAAAAATTCCCTTTCCCTACACACACACACACACACACACACACACCTACACGGACGCAGACACAGATACATTGGTTTATTATTACTGAATGTTTAAAACTGTAACATTTCACAAGCGTAATGTGATTTAAATCTCATCTCATCGTCCTGCGTGTTGCTGTGAGGTGAATGAGCTGCTGTTAGATGTCTGTCACATCGAGCTCTGGTTCCCTTATTGAAAATGAAACACACAGGAAGTGGATACAAAAGAGAGAGAGAGAGAGAGAGAGAGAGAGAGAGAGAGAGAGAGAGAGAGAGAGAGAGAGAGAGAGAGAAAGAGAGGAGACTTTTTTTGACTTTTACAAAGCTTTATTTACACAAGTCACATCATACACAGAGCGACTTCATGAGTAAATAAATAAGAATGTATTCAAATACTTTCAATAAATGAGTTTAAACAGAAGTGATGATTAGTTTATTAGTTCTCCTTCTGCAACCGAGCACACAGCATTCTCACAGCACCACACACACTTAAACATGTCCAAATCATTCATACTCTTATAAAAATTAAAATCAATTAAAATTCTTGACTTGATCAGCCACTTTAAAATTCTTGTGGCCTCGCAGTCAGTGTTTTGTGCTACCCGGTTTTTCCGGCTCAGGTAAATTGCCATTTTTGCCTGACCAAAGATAAAATTGATCAGTTGCCACCTGAACCTGTGTTTCCTGACATATTTAAAACCCAGAATAAAACACTGAACAGTAAAATCAACATTAAAAGACCTTAAAATGCTCCGTAAAAACACACACAGTGACTGTAACCTGGAGCAGTGAATAAAAGCATGAAGAACAGTTTCTCTCTGTGAACAGAACGGACAGTCATGTAAAACATCAGGGTTTAAAACAGAGATAAAAGAGTTCACAGAGATAATACCATGTAAAATCCTCCATTGGAGGTCGGCAGCTCTTTTGGTTAATGGTGGTTTATACAGTGCCATCCACTCTGGTTTAACATCATCATTAAAACCCAGAACACTTCTCCATGGGGTGTCCACCCTCCCACTCAGCTTCTTCTTGTTTAAAACCTTAACACAGGCTCTGTAGAGCAGCTTCCCTGACACTGACCAAAAGTCCATCTCTCCTTCGCTCCAGCACTCCAGGAGGGGGCCTGCACACCCGTCGAGGTCAGGAGCAATGTTCAGCCGGGGAAAGGGTTCGTCCTCTGCAGGACCAGTCTCTGTACGTTGATAGTCCATCAGCTGAACACGCTCCTCTGATGTAAGTGCAGATCTCCAACGGTGTAGGAGCTGATTGACAACACACTGGGACCGCAGTCCCATACGCGCTGCCAGGTCGTCTGCCCTTGACAAATCTGACCCCGCGACGTTCACGAGCTCCCGGAGCGTCACAATGCCCGGGGAGACGAGTGTTCTGGACAGTGCAGGGACGGTCACACCGGAGATGTCCAGTCGCCCGCCGTATACCAGAGGCTCCTCCAGCAGCCAATGTACTGTTCGACAGCCCTTGTTTTGTTTTTTAAAAACATTCCAGATCTTAAAAATTCCACGGTAAAACATCAGTAATCCAGAAATGTCCAGCATTTTGGTGTCCATTAAAAACAAAGCTCTGTCCAGCCCCAGTCCTTTAACTGTGCGTAATAATCCACTGGCTGCTGCTCTCCAAACTAAGTCTCTGGGTCCAGTGAGGAGTCTCTGGATGAACTGGAGTCGGAAGGCTGCAGCTCTGCTAGATAGCTGGACCAGCCCCTGCCCTCCTTCCTCTTTCGGCAGGTGGAGAACACTCTGTGGAATCCAGTGTAGACCGTCCCAGAAGAAGTCCACCAACTGGGCCTGGATGTTCGCTAGCAGGTTCGGTGGTGGATCTACGCATGCCAGCTTGTGCCAAAGGGACGACGCGGCGAGGTTGCAGCCGCTTCCATCTGCTCAGTCTGCCCTTCATGTCCTCTACAGAACCTTCCCAGTTTTTGTTTAAAAACTCATTGGTCCCCAGGTAGACACCCAAGTATTTAAAACCACCTCTTTTCCACGCTAAGCCTCCTGGTAGTGAAGGTTGCCCACCTCCCCACTCCCCAACTAAAATGGCTTCACTCTTTGTCCAATTAACCTTGGCAGAGGATAAAATCTGAAAGTCATTTAAAATAGCAGTTAAAACATTCACATCTTCTTGTGCGTTTATCATGACTACCAGATCATAAAACCAGATAGATGACTCCTTAACTTGTTTAAAAGAGGTTCAATTGCCAGAGAGTACAACATGCCTGAGAGGGAACAGCCCTGCCTGATCCCTCTGTACACTCTAAAAGGGGCACATAAACCACCATTAACCTTCAGTACACTCTCAATTTCACAGTACAACACCCTGATCATGGCTACAAAACCTGGGTTGAACCCAAAGGCTTCCAGCACCTTCCACAAGTATTCATGCTCAACCCGGTCAAAAGCCTTTTCCTGATCTAGGAAAACCAGACCAGTCTTCAAGCCCAACAGCCTGGAGACGTCCAAAATGTCACGAATCAAATACATGTTATCGAATATGGACGTATCAGGCACACAGTATGTCTGGTCCTGGTGAATGAGCCACTCCATTACCTTAGTCAGTCTCGAGGCTAATGCTTTTGAGAACAGCTTGCAGTAGTGCACAGTAGTGAGACGGGGCACCAGTTCTTCAGGTGTGTCAGGTCTCCCTTTTTCGGCAGCAGGGTCAGGACGGCCCTCCTGCAGCTCAATGGGAGCTCATCTCTCCGTATACTGTCCCGTAGGACATCCAGCATGTCCTGCCCTATGACAGCCCAGAAAGCCTTGTAAAACTCAGCCGGGAGACCGTCTATACCTGACGCGCGTCCATTCTCCATCCTCTGGAGAGCCTCATGAATCTCCTCCAGCAACAGCTCCCTGTCCAACTCTCTGGCCGCTCGCTCAGAGAGCTTTGGCAGGCCCACGAGGAAGCTGTCCTCCACCACTTGTGCCCCTGACCACTCACTGCTGTACAGCTTTGAGTAAAAGCTTACTGTCTGCTTGCGAATTTCAGTGGGCTCAGATAAGAGATCCCCTGATTCTGTTCGCACAGCATGTATGAATCTTTTCTGTCCATTCTTTTGCTCTAAACTGAAAAGAACTTAGAAGGAGCGTCCATCTCGGCTGCACTTTTAAAGCATGATTGGACCAGCGCCCCCTGTGCTGTAATGTCTAACAGGTCGTTCATTTTGGCTTTTTTACTTTTGAGGGCTTCAATATGTCCTCGATCTCCGGTGGCCTCCAAATGCTGGAGTTCCACTATTTCTATCTCTAACAATCAAGAGATCTAACAATGTCTCTTGTGACGTTGAGAGTGTACTGTTGACAAAAAATTTTGATTCGTGTTTTAGTCACATCCCACCACAGCTGAAGTGAGCTAAAAGCTGCCTTCTCTGATTTAAAACAATTCCATAAATAAGTAAAAGACTCTCTAAAATTAGCGTCTTCTAAAAGTGCAGTATTAAAATGCCAGTAAGCACTCCTAGGTTTAACGTTCTCTTTAGTGACCGTACACTGTACCATGCTATGGTCAGAGATACCTACTGGAACAATAAAACACTGTGTAAAAAGCGTTAGCTGGTGTTTAAAACCATAAAAGCGATGTAGTCTTGCCGGGGAGAGTGAGTTGTCTATGGCATGGGCCCACGTGTACTGTCTCTTGTTCTTATTAAAAGTTCTCCATATGTCACTTAACTTGTGGGCCTCCGTCACCTCCCACAGACGCTTACGGGAAGCCACGTGAGGTTCTGTGTGGTTCCGATCCAAATCATCCGTAGTACAGTTAAAATCTCCACCCAGAATTAAAATATCTGCAGTGTCGCAGTCGGCAATAACATTGCTCAATGTGTCTAAAAAAACCATCCTCTCCACTGCACTGGTGGGAGTGTACACACAGATAAAAACTAAAACCTCATTCTCATAAAAAGCTTTCACTTTTAAAAGCCTCCCAGTTAAAATCTCTTCAACAGAATAAGAACAAGGGATAAAATTGCGAGCAAAGAGCAAGGCGACTCCACCACTGAGTGATGTGTTATGGCTTAAAATCACCAACCCATCCCACTCCTTCACCCAATCAGCAGCATTCCTGATGTCACTGTGGGTTTCCTGCAGCATGACAACATCAATGTGCTTCTGCTTTAAAAGTCCATAGAGTTTAGCTCTCTTATTCTGCTCTCTTGCTCCATTAATATTTAAACTCGCAATATTAATTCCAATCATTAAAATAAATAAAATAAATAAAACCAAACAGAGGGTAAAAACCACTCTAACATAAAAAACACCACACATTACTCATCGTCAGAGTTTTCCCTATTCACTCTCGTTATCAGTTTCTTCAGACGGAAAATTTCTACATCGACAAACGCTCCTTCTCTTCTGAAGAACTTAACATCGTGAATGAACTGTTTGCGGTCAGGGAAAAACTCTTCTAATGCGACATTCTTCTGCCATTTGGTGTTCCTTAAAAACTCTTTAATGTCCTCTGCACTATAAACGACATTAATCTGTTCCTCCTGAGAATCGAAAGTTAAAACCGAGTCTGAGATGCAGTCATCACTGTCCGATTCTCCTTCCTCCACCTTCGTCTCTTTTTTAGCCTGCTTTTTCCCTTGCCCCTTACCTTGTTTTTTCCTTTTATTTGGTACTTTGAAAACGGGCTCATCTGCCATGTCCACGTCTCCCCCGTCCACCTGCACTGGTGTAGTGTCCGGTGTTTCCATGAGGTTGCCCTGCACCTCCGGGCCTGCCTCTGTCAGCGCAGGCGGCTCCAGCACTGCTCCAGAACCCACTGAGCTTTTCTCAGTAGACCACGGCTTCTTCCGGTCCGGCCGAGCCGAGCGTGGCTCTGCCGCGGCCAGTTCGGCCGTGCGTGGCTCTGCCGCGGCCAGTTCGGCCGTGCGTGGCTTTTCCGGGGCCGGTGTAGCTCCAGTGGGCGTCTGGGCTGCAGGCTGGGCTTGGGGCTCACTCTCTGTCAGGTCTGGTGCAGCGGCAGCTCCGGGGCCCTCGGCGGCCGGCCGGACCCCGACCGCAGGGGGAACGACCCCGGCCGACTCGGCCGCGTCCCGCCCCGTTCGCTCAGAAACACCGGGGTCACTCTGCCTCTCAGGGCAGGCCCAAGCAAGATGCCCTGTTTGACCACATTTAAAACACTTAATGTCTGTATCAGAAGAGACAAAGATGTTGTAATTGAAGCCATCTACAGTGAACTTAAAAACCACGTTCAGCTCACCGACACCTTCTTTAAACACCATAAACACCATTCTTCTGAAAGACACCAATTGTTTCACCAGTGGGGACTTACAGCCAAGGGAGATTTTCTTAATGGGGGAGACCATTCGCCCGTACCGAGACAGCTCTTTACCGATCGCCTCGTCAGAAATAAAAGGAGGGACATTAGACAGCATGACTTTCTTAGCTGGGGAACTGAGGGGAGAAACCAATATCATCTCATTATTGACCACTATTCCATTCTGCGTCAGTTTTCTCACTTTCTCCACATCATTCAGGAACACCACAATAGCACTGTTCATTCTTGAGGCAGAGACAATGTTCTCATGTCCCACCACCTTACCGACTGCAACACAACAATCTTCTACACTCGCCGCACACACTATACACACTCTATACACACACTATACACACACTATACACACACCGTGCCGGCGAGTCAACCTCTCACACAGCGTCACGCTCGGATCCGCCATGACCATGCTTCACCGACACGCTGCTCACACACACACACACACACACACACACACACACACACACACACTCACACACTCACCAAAAAAATAATCCGAGATATTACACGGTAGAAATTGCACTTTAGTGCCGAAAAATTGGCAACACGCCAACCGCTCTCACGCGCTCTACACGCCACACTCGCTTCTCCGCCGCGCATGCGCAGAGAGAGAGAGAGAGAGAGAGAGAGAGATAATATCTCCACTCTGTTTACTCACCTTTCTCTCAGTTTTCCCATATTTCCCTCTGCGCCCTTCTTTTCTTAAATTTTTTTTATTCATGTCGGTCGTTTTGTAGATCCCCCAGGATGCAGGCAGGATCACAAGATCTCTGAATCTACTCATACTTTGACTTAACAGCTTAAATGAAAAAAATGCCCAGATTCACAATATTTTTCACAGATTTAAATTCATTTGCAAATGTTTAAAAAAATGTAAAAGAGTCAGATGCCTCATAAGCCTGTCATGACAACTGAATATAATATACACTGATCAGCCATATCATTGTGAGCAGTGAGAGGTGAAGTGAATAAGACTGATGATCTCCTCATCATGGCACCTGTTAGTGGGTGGGATATATTAGGCAGCAAGTGAACATTTTGTCCTCAAAGTTGATGTGTTAGAAGCAGGAAAAATGGACAAGTGTAAGGATTTGAGCGAGTTTGACACAAGGACAAATTGTGATGGCTAGACCACTGGATCAGAACATCTCCAAAACTGCAGCTCTAGGGGAGTGTTCCCGGTCTGCAGTATCCTTAAAGTATCCTTTAAGTCCTGTAATTTGCGAGGTGTGGCCCTTGGAGGCCCCACCTGCTGCTAACATCTTGGTTCCAGATACCATAGCACACCTTCAGGGATCTAGTGGAGTCCATACCTCATCAGGTCCGGGCTGTTTTGGCAGAAAAAGGGGGACCAACACCATATTAGGCAGGTGGTCATAATGTTATGCCTGATAAAGTTGTATTATAACATAGACCTAAAGGCACACACACACACACACACACACACACACACACACACACACACACAGATCATCCATAGAAATCTATTAAAAACATTTTAGACGCTGCCTACTTTAATTCACACCTATGATCTTTTAAGGATAAAAATAGTTTAGGGTGCCAATAATTTTGCTACATAAATATGTAATCCATACGAGTTTATTGTCTGTTGTGAAGACTGAGACTCAATTTGTGTCACTACTTCTATTGATTTTTCCAATATTTTTGCATTTTGATGAAACCAGTCACTTTTCTCATCCACACGTGTGGATAGAGACGTCTCTCCCTCTCACAGCTTCTCCTGGAGGGTTTTTTTTTTGCGTTTCATGACACACACGCTCTCGACCTTTTCTGTTCCTCAGTAAATCAGCGCCGCGGAGGATGCGAAATTGGCGGCGTGTAGTAAGCGCACTGCTTAATATTTCACATCTCCGCCTCATTTACAGCAGTGCAGCAGGCCAGCAGTGACAGGAAGGCAGAATTTGTCAGTAGCACAGTGTGTTCCCTGTTCGTCCATCTCACACCGAGACGGGCAGATGGATGGGAGATACGGGAAAAGTGAGAGAAGGAGAGGTCAGAAACAAACTCACAAACAGCTTCAATAAAACATCAATCATCCATCACGGGCTGAGGGTTAGCTGGCGTCGGATACGCGCTAAAAAAACCCAACACGTATCGGCTTCAGATGTGCGGGCGGAGATGATCACGGTGAACGCTCTGATAGACGGGTGACCGCGGGCCATTCACGTCCTTTTATGGGCAGAATGTGAGGAGAAAAAAAAAAACGTATAAAAATACAAATACACAAAAAGT
>JAUCMX010000015.1:22335491-22342991 GCA_033459395.1 Hemibagrus guttatus | reverse complement strand
TATCATGTAGAAAATGAATCATGCAAAAAAAAAACATGCTAAAATAAATTAAATGTTTGCAGAAATCATGTGGAAAATAATCAGGGAAAAAAATCACAGGTGGAATAAATGACTCTGTTATATAAAATCACATGAAAAAAAAAAATTAAAATGAATCAGCAAATGAATCATTGAAAAGACTCATTGAATGAATCATTGAAAAGACTCATTGAATGAATCATTAAAAAGAATAATTGAATGAATCATTAATCATTGAATGACTCATTAAAAAGAATCATTGAGTGAATCATTAAAAAGACTCATTGAATGAATCATTAAAATAAATCATTGAATAAATGATTCATGTGGAATAAATGAATCATTTAAAAAAGGATCACATGCTAAAATAAATTAACTGTGCATGAAAAATCTGCCAAAAATAAATTAATTCTATGTTTAAAAATAATTTGGAAAAAGTAAAAAAAAAAATCACAATATTAATGGATCATATGAAATAAAATCACATTTAAAAGAAAGAATCATGAAACATAAAAAAATAGACAAAAACAACAACAGAAATGGTGGTTAGGCCACGCCCACAAACGAGAAATTGCAGCAGTCATAGCAGTAACTACATGCCATAAAACAAGACTGACTTGCCGCTTGCTATCACGGATTTAGTGATTGATTTTATCGTAAATAAATAACGATAGATTTTCTTTTCTGCCATAGTTGCTTTTCTGCCATAAAAGGAATGAAAAAATATAAAAAATCTAATATTTTCTACCAGATAAATAACGTTATTACTTTATTATTGGAAAAAAATAACAACGATTCCTGAAAAGTGTTCAAAAAAATGATGATTACTAAGAATGATGACCGTTTTGTGTCAGCGTGTTAAAAAGGTGACGTCTTTAACGAGCCGTGACAGAAACGGCAAAATAACGAGAGAAAAACGAGAAGAGGAAAGATGAAGGTAATCAGGAAGCCATTACAGTTTTGTCACTTCAGCAGACTCAGAAAGAGAACAGGAGAGAGGGTGTCACTGGTGTATTACTGGTGTCAAGCGACTGCGACACTCATGTGTTTTGTTCTTGGACTAAAATGCAAGAGCTAGAGTTCAGCACAGCTCAGACCCAACAAATCATGTTTACTGCCTTTAAATCTGGACAACACTGAGAGAGACAGAGAGAGAGAGAGAGAGAGAGAGAGAGAGAGAGAGAGAGAGAGAGAGAGAGAGAGAGAGAGACAGACTGAGAGAGAGAAAGACTGAGAGAGAGAAAGAGAGAGACAGCTGTGTGTGTGTGTGTGTGTGTATGTGTGTCAGTGTTATTAAAGGAGTAACACTTCATGGCTGGTGGCTGAAGCTTGGTGTTTGTCAGCTCGTGTCTGTGAGCTCATGTGAAACTGAATATTTCTACAGAATGTGAGTATAATCAGTAGCTGTGGGCTGCTTCCTTTATCTTAGCTGTAAACCAGGAAGAAGTGAAAACATGTAGTCTCTCACACACACACACACACACACACACGCACACGCACACACACACACACACACACACACACACACACACATATTTTTATGAAATTTGCATTCAGTACAAATTAGTTTTCAATGCCTTTGGATCAGAAAGTAATCAGATGTTCTTCATGTTCTTCTTCATAGTGACTCATTTTCACACAGCTGTGAGAGCGAGAAGAGTACAGCAACACTATCTATCTATCTATCTATCTATCTATCTATCTATCTATCTATCTATCTATCTATCTATCTATCTATCTATCTATCTATCTATCTAAAAATATATTACTTTAAATAAGTACTTAAAAATGATGGATGAATGGATGGATTATTGTGATGGATGGATGGATGGATGGACGGATGCTTGGATGGATTGATGGATGAATTGAGTGTTGGATGAATAGATTTGATGGGTGAATAGATGGATGGATGGATGGATGGATGGATGCTTGGATGGATGGATTTAGGGTTGGATAAATATATGGATGGGTGGATAGTTTGATGAATAGATGGGGGATTGGTGAATAGATTACTGAATGGAGGAATGAATGGAGGGTTGGATGAATAGAGTTGATGAATGAATAGATGGATGGGTGGATGGAGGGTTGGATGAATATATGGCTCGATGGATAGTTTGATGAATAGTTCGGGGATGGGTGAATGATGGATGGATGGACTGATAGATGGATGAATGGATGGAGGGTTGGATAAATAGATAGATAGATGGATGAATAGATAATTGAATGGATGTATGAATGGAGGGCTGGGTGAATATATGGATGGGTGGATAGTTTGATGATAGATAGATGGATGGTTGGTTGGATGGATGAATGGATAGACGATTGGATGGAGGAATAAATAGATAGATAGATAGATGAATGGAGCGTTGGATGAATATATATATATATATATATATATATATATGAATATGAGGAATATGGAGGATAAATAGATAGATAGATGAATGGAGGGTTAGATGAATATATATAATATATATATATATATATATATGAATATGAGGAATATGGAGGAATAATAGATAGATAGATGAATGGAGGGTTAGATGAATATATATATATGGGTAGATAGTTTAATGAATAGATGGATGGGTTAAGGAATGAATGGAGGGTTGGATGAATAGATTGGATGGGCGAATAGATGGATAGATGGATAGATAGATGGATCCCTTGGATGGATGGATAGATGGATGGAACCCTTTCTAGACGTTCAATGGATCTCCAGAGGAACACACTGAAAGTCTATTTAGTGTTCTAGATTTAACCTCACCTTAAGAGTGCATAAGACAAAGACAAAAAAAGAACAGATAGAGGAATGGACAGATGTATAGATGGATAGATGAATGTTTGGATTGATGAATGGATAATGGAAAGCTGGATGGATGATAAATGAATGGATAAACTGATAGATAAAAGGATTACAGTACAGCTGCGTGGATGGATGGATCGGAGGAGAGACAGATGTATAAATGGATAGATGAATGGATGGATGATGCTTCCATTTATCTGTAGAAAAGAGTTAATGTACTGACTTCTTGAGATATGATTAATGAGTCACCTTAATCACCTACACACACACACACACACACACACACACACACACACACACACTCCTTAAAGTAACTGAGAGTGTATTAAAATCTTACATTATGTCTTCGTTTAAGCAGCAAAATTGTTAATAAGACTTGTTTTAGAGCGTGTGGATGAGACTGACTGTAGGGAACGTAGCTGTATGCTAGGGTGCAACCCAATCCCATGAATACGAAAAATACATCAATAGACTGATAATGAAAAAAAGAATGTATCATACTTATATCATAAAGTTTGAAATAAATGGGTAAAAGGAGCTGAGGATTTGAGTATCTCCAAGAAATTTGTGGTTGAAGATAAAAAAAGCCTGCTAGCGCAGTCTCAAATACCAACCCATGGACTTTTCTCTTTTGATGCCGCTATCAAAAAGCTATCTTTCATCTTTCACTCAGCCTCTCTGTCTTCCATCTTCTAACTTTATATCGAAATTCTAACTAGCCTTCCGCTGTGACAGGGCCGCCTGTGACATTTTGTTCAAGACAAAAGGATACAGAAAATACGGAAGCTTCTCCAACCGAGGGGAAAACCCGAGAGACGCCAGTCTGCCCGGATCGAGGTGGCTGTTCCGAGTGCTAATGGTCTTCGAATGTGTGTGTTTGATACCCAATAGTCATGACGAATTGTTATTAATGTGTTATAAACCTTCATGTATTTTATGTTTAATTTGTTTTTGAGTCACCGAGAGTCTCAGCATCTCACAGCATCAGGACCAGCAACCTGTTATACTGGTAGAACTTAATCTCCATCATTTCTACCATTGTACACATTCTAGTTCTCAGATTATTTAGCAAAACAACATTAGCATGATGTAGCATAGTGTTAACGCAGTCTTAAGGATGAATTTCCCCTTAGTGCAACATCTGCATCGTGTAAATCCGATCAACTCTGTAAACCAGCTAATTCATTCCCAAAAAGTTGCTTTATTGGCTCATTTGCATATTCATTAAATCCTCAGGCTCATTTGCATATCAAAATGAAGGATGAGTTTCTGAAACTGCTTGATAATGGAATAAAAAAGAGATCGATTTAAATGGAAAAGAATAGATTAGAATCTTTTCTACTGTCTTGTGGAAAGAAACTGACAAAACAAACTATTCCCATGTTTACGAAATGTGATTGTTTCTGTCAAGCTTTCAAATTAAAATGAAGCAGCGGTTCTATAGAGACAAGAAACTGACATGAAGGAAGCAGCTGGAGGAAAAAAAACCTTTTATTACTGTCAACATCAGCAAGAAGAGAGTCTAATATGAAGAACAAACAAGTGAACAGGCAGAAAAACAATAGCGATCAGGGACTGGTTATTGGGAACACTGGTTAGTATTAACTGGTGATTGGGAACACTGGTGATCAGGGATTGGTCACTGGGAACACTGGTTATTATTAAATGGTCATTGGGAACACTGATGATCAAGGATTGGTTATTAGAATCATTAATTATTGTTTCATGGCCATTGGGGACACTAGAGATTAGTAACTGGTGATTGGGAACACTGGTTATCATTAACTGGTAATTGGGAATGCTAGTGATCAGGAATTGGTCATTATGAACACTAATTATTGTGAAATAGTCACTGGGAACACTGGTTATTGTTAACTGTTCATTAGGAACACTGGGTGTCATTAAGTGGTCATTGGGAACACTGGTGATCAGGGATTGGCCATTAGCATCAGTAATTATTGTTAAATTGTCATTGGGAACACTGGAGATTAGTACCTGGTCATTAGGAATGCTGGTCATCTATAACTGGTCATTAGGAACACTGGTTATCATTAAATGGTCATTGGGAATACTGGTGATCAGGGATTGTCCATTAGGATACATTAATTATTGTTAAATGGTCACTGGGAACACTGGTTATTATTAAATGGTCATTGGGAACACTGGTGATCAGTACCTGGCCATTGGGAACACTGGTGATCAGGGATTGGTCATTACGATCATTAATTATCATTAAATGGTCATTGGGAACACTGAAGGTTAGTAACTGGTGATTGGGAACACTGGTTATCATTAACTGGTCATTATGAACGCTGGTCATCTATAACTGGTCATTGAGAACACTGGTTATCATTAACTTGCCACTGGGAACACTGGTTATCATTAACTCGCCATTGGAAATACTGGTTATCATTAACTGGTCATTGGGAACACTGGCAATCAGGGATTTGACATTGGGAACACTGGTTATGATTAACTGGTAATTAGGAACACTGGTGATCAGGGATTTGACATTGGGAACACTGGTAATCAGGGATTGGTGATTGAGAACAATGGTGATGAGGAATTGGTCACTGGGAACATTGGTTACTATTAAACGGTCACGGGGAACACTGGTTACTATTAAATGATCATTGGGAATGCTGGTGAAGAGGGATTGGCCATTGGGAACACTGGTTATGATTAACTGGTAATTAGGAACACTGGTGATCAGGCATTTGACATTGGGAACACTGGCGATCAGGGATTGGTGATTGGGAACACTGGTGGTCAGGAATTGGTCACTGGGAACATTGGTTACTATTAACCGGTCATTGGGAACACTGGTGATCAGGGATTGGCCATTGGGAACACTGGTTATGATTAACTGGTGATTGGGAATGCTGTTGATCAGGGATTGGTCATTGGGAACCCTGTTGATCATTAAATGGTCATTGGGAACATTAGTTATCATTAACTGGTCATTGGGAACAA
The DNA here is from genome assembly GCA_033459395.1 of Hemibagrus guttatus. Classification (NCBI taxonomy): domain Eukaryota; kingdom Metazoa; phylum Chordata; class Actinopteri; order Siluriformes; family Bagridae; genus Hemibagrus; species Hemibagrus guttatus. The sequence goes on along the minus strand of JAUCMX010000015.1, from coordinate 22,337,194 downwards.
CTGTAATTATTAAACAGTGATTGGGAACACTGGTGATAAGTAACTGGTAACTGGGAACACTGGTTGTCATTAATTGAATTGTAGTTTGTGGCGGCCATGCAGTGTACCGTGTTTACTGACCTGAAGAACAAGACTAGCGTGTATCATGGACATTTCAGCAGCTTTAATTATAATTACAATTGTATAAAAAAACACTGTGTGACAGGATCCTGCCTCTGGACCACCGGGGGACATTCAGTAATAAATAATAAATAAACATAAGAAGGTATAAGAAGGTGGTGTTATAGGAATTGTGTAAACATTCCTGACTTGCTTGACTTGACTGCATTAACATGATAATAATATATCTATTTTTTATTTAAGCTAACAAACTCAAAGCTTTGTGGCTTGACAGAACACCGAACCCTCCCCTCGCTCGACTTATCAGCGATCCTTTTTGAAATCTCTCACATCTCTTCATACACACTGGGATAATAAAAAGGCACTGATTCTGTCTGTCTCTTAAACATGTTTGTGAACACTTCAGTAAGTCGCAGAAGCTCTGAGGCACCGAGAGACAGGCTCGGAGGAATGAAAGGTGACAGCAGCTGCCTTGATTACATCATTTCCTGCCTTTAATCACACTCTGAATTAGAAGTGTCAAACCAGATCCGTGTCAGCCCGAGCGACTTCTCATTCCCTCCGATTGCTCAATCAGGCCGAGGATTCGCGTCTCCTAATGCTCTATTGGGGGACTGATTTTGCTTCTGTTAAAACCACTTAGGCTCGCTCACGTCTCCAGAACCGACAAACAGGTGGTGTAAAGAGAAAAAGAGAGAGAGAGAGGGAGAGAGAGAGAAATGGGTTTCTGGAACATTTGTGCTAAGATATGATTGCATTTAAGTGCATTAAAAGTTACATAGAATATTAATCACAATGCTAAGCATGAAATTGCATGCTAGCATACAGACGTGGTTAGTAATGTTTCCAGAAGGTGTTGATTAATTTTCCAAAACAACAGCTGTGACAGCGACAGAGACAGAGACATCGGTGCAGCTGACGATCATGAAAGTTTATATTGTTTCGAATATATTTTTATTATATTACTCTATTAATAATTTTTGCCTCCTGGTGGTCCAGTGGCAGGATCCAACGCTCTCATTGCCATGGCCCGGGTTCGATTCCAGGGCGCTAACCCAGCCACTGAATAGTTAACTCTCAGTGCCGGTCCCAAACCCGGATTAAATAGGAGGGTTGTGTCAGGAAGGGCGGAACATGCGGACTAGACGATCCACTGTGGAGACCCCGAACAGGGAGCAGCTGAAAGAACAACAACAACAACAACAACACTATTAATAACTTTTGACATGCGTCAAACTTTTAATGTGTGTAATCATTGATACAATATTTGAGAAGACATTTATAGAAGGAGTCTCCAGTGTCAGCTCTTTAAAACAGGCAAAGGTAAAGCTTTTAGTTTTCCAACGCTCTTCGAAGGACTGAAGACAAACTAAACTGGATTTTTGAGCTTGTACATTACACAGATCAGCCATAACATTGTGAGCAGTGAGAGGTGAAGTGAATAAGACTGATGATCTCCTCATCATGGCACCTGTTAGTGGGTGGGATATATTAGGCAGCAAGTGAACATTTTGTCCTCAAAGTTGATGTGTTAGAAGCAGGAAAAATGGACAAGTGTAAGGATTTGAGCGAGTTTGACCAAA
>JAUCMX010000015.1:22257991-22330491 GCA_033459395.1 Hemibagrus guttatus | reverse complement strand
ACACACACACACACATACACACACACACAAACACACAGAGAGACAACTCCTGCGAAGTGGAATGACATACCAATTTATATTCCTCCTCTTTTGCAGACAGTGTGAAATATTCAGCGAGAATTTCGGATGTGAAATGATCTGCTTCAGCTCCAGAGCTCTGGCCGGAGTGAGAGCTGCATCGGAAATTTAAATAAACCTTCATGCAAGATACAAATACTTTTGACCCTTAATTTCTTTTAAGGTTAAAATAGAACGTTTTTGTGAAAGACCTTACTATGATATAAATGTGTACTATATGCTCCAGAAAATGCAATTGTCTAACCAGGAAATTAATTCTAATTAATAATTAATTAATTAAATGCTGATTGGACAAGACATCTGTCACTCAGGATGTACAGGAAGTACATGTGGATTGGTGTGAATTCCTGTGTTCTTCAGGTGTGTCTTTAGAGATCGCAAACTAATCTTTATGCCATGATACGCTATCAGTATATCCAAAATCACGCCGTATGAACGTCCTTCCTCAAAGTAGCGCTGAATGAATTCCATTTTCTTATAAATATACACAGATCAGGCATAACATTATGACCACCTGCCTAATATTGTGTTGGTCCCCCTTTTGACAGCCCTGACCCGTTGAGGCATGGACTCCACTAGTGTGTATATGGACTGCAACAATGCTTAGGTAACATCCACATGGATGGCAGGACCCAAGGTTTCCCAGCAGAATATTTCCCAAAGCATGACACTTCCTTCTTCCCATAGTGCATCCTGGTGCCATGTGTTCCCCAGGTAAGCGACACACACACACCCGGCCATCCATGTAATGTAAAAGAAACGTGATTCATGAGACCAGGCCACCTTCTTCCATTGCTCTGTGATCCAGTTCTGATGCTCACGTGCCCATTGTTGGACACATGGACACACTGACTGGTCTGCAGCTATGCAGCCCCTATATGCAACAACCTGTGATGCACTGTGTATTCTGACCCCTTTCTATCAGAACCAGCATTAACTTCTTCAGCAATTTGAACAACAGTAGCTCGTCTGTTGGATCGAATCACACGGGCCAGCCTTCGCTCCCCACGTGCGTCAATGAGCCTTGGCCGCCCGTGACTCTGTCGCCGGTTCACCACTGTTCCTTCCTTGGACCACTTTTGATAGACTCTGACCACTGCAGAAATCACTGCATGTGATTTTATTTATTTATTTATTAATTGCGTATTTATTTTTTTATTTATTTATTTATTTATTTATTTATTTATTTATTAATTTATTTATTTATTTAGACCAGAGAATCTTTAAAGAGCAGTTGAAGACAAATGTGTCTCAGTAGCACACTCAGAGAAAAAGGTCATTTGGAAGTCAGTGATAAAAAAAGCCCTAGCAGGGATGAAGTGCGGATCCAGAGTCCAGCCTGGAAGCACAATTCCCACAATTGCCACAATGCTCTCCGTTTTCCCCAGAGCACAATAGCTTCACGCGGCTCTGCCTGGCTCCTGCAGGACACTGCTTCGTTATGAACTTCAGGTTGTTTCCTCCTCTGAGCTCCTCGGTGTGCGCTATTATACACCTCAGCACTCACACAGTCCTCCTGAACCAACGACACACGCTTCCTCCTGTTGATCATAAAGCATGCAGAGAAGCCACATGGTACATATACAGACTGAGGAAGTGTGTGTGTGTCTGTGTGTGTGTGTGTGTGTGTGTGTGTGTAGTTCTGATTATGATGCCCTTTGGCTCCTGTGCTGCTTATTAATGCTTATCACTGCCTAATGCCTCTAAATAATGCACACACTATATGACGATAAGTCAATAGCCTCGGGTCGAACGATTGATGGTAGCTTTAAGCAGCAGGCCGAATCCACACACAGGGAAAGAACGACTGTGATTCAATGCTCACTGGTGTTATGAGAGAATTCATCTCGCACACACACACACACACACACACACACACACACACACACACACACACACACACAGACAAACTCACACAGAGAAAACAAGGTTACACACTGTTCTGTAGGCACTTGAGGTTTTGATGTGCAGTGTGACTGCATCCATTACCTAGCACAAAGTGCTGCTTGGAGACTGGATTGCTTTTGTTGCGGCCACCAAAGCAGACGAAAGGGAGAGGACCTATGCCTTACACTCAAGCAATAGGTGTAAGTCCAAAAAACCTGAACTGGGCACAGCAGGTGCAGTCTCTCCTGCTCCACCAACTCGTGGGGCGGAGGGCAGAAGGCCTGCAGAAAGGCTGGATGACTGGCTTATAGCAGAACCATTTCCAGGGTCAGAAACTCCTCAGAGGCTCCATTGGCTCAAAGGTGGCTTGGAGATATGGTCTACAGGAAAGCCTCAGCCGCCTGGCACCGTGCAGGGGGTGAGAGACCAGAGAACAGGCATGTGACTCGAAGCAATGGCTGCCATGTATACCCTAATGTAGATGGTGATAGGCCCTCAAAGAGGCGTGTCTGGAGGAACTCTAGCACTGTACTAATAGGGCATCAAACTAGATTCTGAGGATGCCAGTTACACCAGAGGTGAAAGTTCAAAAAAGTCTCCACAATCTCAGTTGGGAGAACGGAGTCTAGGAACTGGTCCCCCTCAGGAGCCAGACCAGAGGTTCTAAATCTCAGGGCAGGGGTGGAGAATCGCCCATGCACCTGAGAGAGGAGGCTCCTCCTGATTGGAATCTCCCAAGGAGCACCATCCAGAAGGAAAAAGAGAAAGGCACAGGGCACAGTGGGTCGACTCCTCAGAGGTGAACATAGTCACTTTTGCCTGGCCAAAAATGGCCATATGCATTCCACCATCTACAGGTGGAAATGCCATTCCCCGGGCCTCAGCCCCTGCCTCAGCAGGAAGCCTGCTTCCTGATCATGTTCTCTGGAGTGTAAAAGCTCCCAGCAATAGAAATCTGGTCTCTACCTAGGGCCAGATCTGGTGCACCAACCTGAATAGGGGGCACAAACACAAACCACCCCAATGAGTGAATAAGGGGACCTCCAAAGGTAGCCGCTGAGTTTCAGGAGAAAGTCTTTCAGCACTAGAAATATTCAGGCACTCTGTGTGCCATGAGAGAGAGGAGCCCTCCTAAATGCCATGGGCAGAGTGGCCATCTAGGGCTGCTCCCCAGCCTGAGAGGGGGGCATCTGTCAAAAGATTCCTTTGACAAGGACATGCCCTAAGAGTGGGACCCAAGGTGAGAAACAGGGGCCTGTCCACATAGGAAGGGTACAAAGCTTGTGGCGTGTAACCTTTGTTACCCTGAGAAGGGTGTCTGCGGGGGTGAAAACAGAAAGACTGTGTCATTGTTCCGTTTGTAACTATATATGTTGATGATGTACTGCATCAGCTATATGTGGTTGAAATGACGATGAAAGCTTCTTGACCTGACTTGACATATGTGAAGATATGTACCCTTCAGGATTATCAAAGCAAATCAGTCCTCAGACCTGATCTGAAACACAACAACCTTGAATGTTAACATCCCGGACTTGTATGTTTCAGCATACAATTTGGAGCACACAGGTCTAAAATTGGGTGTAGCCCCCATTCTTCTTGTTAACCAAGACATGCCAGCTAGATGTGGGAGGGGAATGCACTCTACAGCACCTTTCTCAGATGCGAGGGAGGTTCCTCATGGAGGAACGAGGTTCAGTCTGTGCCAACAACAGTGGGCAGCACACCCTGAAAGAAGGAGAATGGGAGTCAAACTCTATTCTGTAGCCTTTTCCCACAGAACCCATTGTAGGGCACCCAGCAGAAGCTTCCACACTGCCAGGTGAACTGAGGTGTTAGCCTCTCAGCCTCTCTTACCTTGCATAGTGACCTGAAACAGCAAGCTGGCAGGGGCTAATCCAGGAGGTGGCAACACATGAGGAGCAGGAGCATGGATGGTCATTGCTGAACCCCGAAGCACCGGAGGTGGCAGGGTAGGCAGCAGTGGAAATGGCCCTAAAGGGGCATCCCTGAGAACCCTAGCCCTCAAGCATTAGGATTCCTTTCTGGCCCACATGGCAGAGATGGTTGTCTCTGTCTCATGGGGTGGCTCATGGGAAGGCTGCAACACTAGCTTTCTTTTCCTGCCTCAGCAGGCCAGGCTGGGGCTGGTGGGTACTGGCCTAGCCCTAGCTCCTCACTGCAGCAAAGGAAGAACAGGCTCTTAGGAGACACCAGGATGTGTAAAAGAAAGGCTTGTTCCTTTCTTTCATCTCTGTCAGATTGCTTCTCTGTGACATGGGCCATCTGCTTTGTGGCACAGAGGGCTAAATCTGTGGCCTGGCAGAGTTCAGACCTCATTGATGAGCTCCTTTAGCAGGTCAGCACAGTACGACTGCGAAACTGTTATTGTGTGCAGCACCGCAATGGCTTAACCTGCAGTCCCTTCGCTATAAGGCCGATGTGGCCTGACAGGGCCTCAGTGGGAATGCAGACATTCTCCATGCAGCCAATGAAGGGGAGAGATAGCCTGCAAGAGTCTCTTCAACCCTAGGCGTCACCGCATACCTCTGTTCATCAAAGTCCACAATGGCTGAATAGTCAGCAGTGGCTGAGGACAACAGTCAGGCAGAATAAGGATTATTCCACAACCTCGACACCTCAATGTGGCGGTATGGGAAAAAAAAATGAATAAAAAATGCCAGATGCCAGCATGGAGGTGAAAGGTGGTGTGAAGTTAGTCAGAGATTGTCAAGCTCATAGCAGAAAACACTAACCTTTCATCATGCCAAACTAAGCTAAGCTTAGCAACAGCATGTGTGATCACCTCCAGGAGCTTTTGAACACCACAGAATGCAGTGGCAATTCAAATGCTGTTTGCTCCTTGCTACCCACATTGAGCTCCTCAGAGTCTGATGCAGATAGCATTATATCCTCATGTAGGTTGGGAGAAATCACAAAGCGATCTCCCGGAGCTGAGGCAGAGGTATTAGAGTCAGCTGAGAGGATGAAAGGGGTTCACGCAGCCTTGAAACAATGACCGAATCTGGCGCAGTACCTCGACAGTCTCGGGATTTGAGCCACACGGTACAAGCGCTTGGCTGGAAATACAAACGAGTGAACGCAGAATGAGCTTGGTGACAGCATGCAAAACTCAACAGAACGAACGCCACTGATTGCTTTATCTTAAGAAACAATTCAGTGACATACGCTCATCATAACCCACATCGAGTTCCTCAGATTCCACTGAAGACAATAATTCCATGTTTGGGTCGGGAGAAATCGCAAAACGAGCGGGGAAATCTGAGTCGGGAGAGAGGGCAAGAGAAAGGGGATCACCTGTCTCTCGTTCTGCCTCCACTAACTCGACCTGCGAGACCCATGATTTAAGTCAGCATGCTTTTAAGAGATAAGATAAGAAAAGATAAGACTTTTATTATCTAAGAGTTAAATAGCAGATTCTGTGATCAAGACACATCATAAAATCATGACATTTCCTCACACACACACACACACACACACACACACACACACACACACACACACACACACACACACACACAGAACAATTGATAAATATTCCTGAATATACACATTGAGTATAATACACACACACACACACACACACTGAGTATATTACAAATACACCTTCACACACACACACACACACACACACACTGAGCATATTACAAATACATCTTGACACACACACACACACACACACACATACACACACACACGCACGCACACACACACACACTGAGCATATTACAAATACATCTTGAAAAACACACACACACACACACACACACACACACACACACACACACACACACACAGACCATATTACAAATACACCTTCCCCCCCACACACACACACACACACACACACACACACACACACACACACACACACAGACCATATTACAAACACACCTGCACACACACACACACACACACACACACACGCTGAGTATATTACAAATGCACCATGACACACACACACACACACACACACACACACACACACACACACACACACGCACTGACCATATTACAGATACACCTTCACACACACACACACACACACACACACACACTGAGCATATTACAAATACATCTTGACACATACATACACACACACACACACACACACACACACACACACACACACACACACACACACACGCACTGACCATATTACAGATACACCTTCACACACACACACACACACACACACACACACTGAGCATATTACAAATACATCTTGACACACACATACACACACACACACACACACACACACACACACACACACACACACACACGCACAAACACAGAACAATTGATAAATGTTCCTGAATGTACACATTGAGTATAATACACACACACAAACACACACACAGCAAATAACAACTATACCTGAACACACACACACACACATACAAACACACACACACACATACACATTTATTGCTTTATTGCTTTATTTAGAACAACTTTAACTCTTTATTTAAATTAATAAATGACTTTTCCACCATTTACAGGACAGGAGATTCCACCCTGCAGTTTCTCTGTAACATGATGAGCTACGTTTCTTTACAGCTGCTATAACCATACGTGAGAACAGAAGCTCATACATGTTACAAGAAACGTAACTATAAATGGATAAAAACATATTTAATTCTTTAACGAATAGAACTTGAAAAGTATTTTTGCATTGAAGATACTTACAGCTGACTCCACCCCCTGAAACCGGGTTGATGGATGATCCTAGCACAGATGCACAGAGAAAACATCAAACCAAGCAAGCAGCTAATTCAGCGTTATTACAGTGTAGCGTATGGATATGGAATTTCCAGCATCTGACTGGATCATACGGATTGATTGCTCCTGAAAATGCAGCGTTATCATCTCGGCTGTCAGGATTTTTTTCATCAGTCTTGTCAAATGGATTGGAAAATTGCCAACATATCTTCATTTGCGAATGTTGACGAGGGAACATATAAGGAACGGCAGTTAATGGAGATTTATGTTGACCTATGCAGAATCGACCCCAGACCATTTGTTCTGCATATACATCATTTACCCTGTGGTAGAATACATGTGTGTGTGTGTGTGTGTGTGTGTGTGTGTGTGTGTGTGTGTGTGTGTGTGTGTGTGTGAGAGAGAGAAATGCATATTTATATCAAGGTTTCTTTTAGTCTTTATATGTCATCTATATTATGACTATAATCAGTCATCTGGGTGCAAAATAAACATTAATAACCGTTTTGTTCAAAAGTATGTGCACCCCTGACCTCCATACTCGTATGTGGTTCTTCACAAACTTTTGCCACAAAGTTTCACACACACACACACACACACACACACACACACACACACACACACACACACACACGCACACACACACACATAGAGAGAGAGAGAGAGAGAGAGAGAGAGAGAGAGAGAGAGAGAGAGAAGAGAATGAACCTCTGCTTCACAGAGAAATGTGTGAGACCTTTACTCTGTGTGTGTGTGTGTGTGTGTGTGTGTGTGTGTGTGTGTGTGTGGCTCTGCTTCCAATAGCAGCTGCTTGACAGGCCATGAATCTATATAATGCACAGTGAAGCTGGTCAGCATGTGTGTGTTTGTGTCAGTGTGTGTGTGTGTTTATGTGTGTGTGTGTGTGTGTGTGTGTGCGTGCACTGCAACATTGCATCATCATCAATGAGTTCAGTTGACGAGAAACCCCCCCCGACTAAAGAGTCCTCGGAGCGTGGCTGAATTGAATGGGGGAATTTGAGCAGGAGGAGGTGAACTGGGCGTCAGGTAATCCGGCACTAAACATTCCAGCTGACACACTGCCCACCCTCTCGGATACTTCATTCCTCCGGATAATGGGACGCGGGAGCGGATAAATGAATATATATGCATATGGATGAAAGCAGACAAAGTTAAAGATCATCAATTTCAGGAGGTCAGGAGCTGAATAATTCATAGGAGTACAAAGAGAGAGACGCAGAGAGCTTTAGGCAGTAAACAAAACAACATACAAATAAATAAGCGCAGTGTGTGAGAGAGGAAGCATGTCCTCGTGGGCTTCGTCTGTTTGTTCTGATAAAGCAGCACTTTAAAATGGGCCACACACACACACACACACACACACACACACACACGTAGAAATATAGTATAAAAATTGAATGACCTTTTAAAGAGTTTTGCTTCACACGCTGCCCAGACACAGACTTCGCCTCTTAATCCTCCACCTGACTTCATCTGCGTCTCACACTGTTTCTTTTTTTGACTGACTCAGCTTGTGCGTGTGTGAGAGATTTATTCCTACAGGTCTACAGAATGCTGTTAGCAAAGCAACATAACCTTTAGCAGCAGAACAATCCTTTACAGAAAGCAGCACAGCTCACAGCTCCTCATTATCTCCTCACAGGCAGAATACAAAGAGCTTTATCGTTTGTGGTGAGAAAATGATTACAATATGGGAGGATTTCGTGTGCGTGGAAACAGTGTGTATGTTGTGTTTGCGCTTTGTGTGTTTGGTTTCATGAATATGTAGAGGAATATGTAATGTGGGTGGTTTCTAGGAACAGGTGTGAAATTTATACGAGAGTATCAATGCAAATGGATTAGTTTTGCACACATAATCAAATTTAATTGAAGTCTGAATAGCACTCTGGGAAGGCGGCTGCATGCGCAAATTAATACGTCCAAAGAACAAGTAATAAATTATCAATGACCATGTAGGGAATAAAACACTGTTGCGCTGTCATAGGAAACTAATCAGCAACACTGTTCGAATGCAGTAAGTGCTGAATCGAATGTGGTAGTTACTGAATCAAATGAGGTAGGTAGTGAATAAAATGTAATAGGAGCTGATTCAAATGTGGTAGGTACTGAAGCGAATGCAGTAGTTGCTGGATGGTGTGCAGTAGGTAGTGAATAAGATGTAATAAGAACTGATTCAAATGCGGTAGGTCTTGGATCGAATGCAGTAGGAAGTGAATCAAATGAGGTAGGTATTTGATCAAGTGCGGTAACTACTGAACTGTAATGGAGTAGGCACTATATTGAATACAGAAGGTCCTGAATCAAATGTGGTAGGTACTAAATGAAATGCAGTAGGAACTGGATCAAATGAGGTAAGTAATGAATCGAATGCAGTAGGTATTTGATTCAAATGCAGTGGATAGTGAATTGAGTGCGGTAGGTTCTGAGTCAAATGCAGTACATACAGAAGCGAACGTAGTAGGTTCTGAATCATGTGCAGTAGGTACTGGATCGAAAGCAATAGGAAATGATTCAAACATGGTAGGTACTTGATTCAAATGCAGTAGGTACTGATTCAAATTTGGTAGGTATTGGATTAAATGTGGTAGGTACTGGATTTGAAGCAGTAGATTCTTAAGCAAAAGCGGCAGGTACTAAATAAAATGCAGTGCCGGATCGAATGCTATAGGAACTGGATTTAAAGCGATAGGTACTGAATAAAATGTAGTAGGTACTAGATAAAATGTGGTAGGTACTCAATTGAATGCAATAGCACTGAATCAAATATGGTAGGTACTAAAAATACGTTAGGTACTGAATCAAATGCGATAGGCACTGAATCAAATGCGGTAGGTACTCAATTGAATGCAGCAGTTACTGGATCAAATGTGGTAGGTACTGGATTGAATGTGGTAGTTACTGGATCAAATGTAGTATGTACTGGATCTAATACAGTAGGTACTGCAGCGAATGTGGTAGGTACTGAATAAAATACGGTAGGCACTAAAAATACATTAGGTACTATATCAAATGTGGTAGGCACTGGATCAAATGTGGTAGGTACTGAATGAATGCAGTAGGATCTGATTTAAATGTGGTAGGTACTGGATCAAATGTGGTAGGTACAGAGGTATATGCGGGAGGTACTGTAACATTCTGTAATTTTGTATTCGCACATGCGTGTCTTCCTTATCGCTACAGCAACAAGTAAAAAAAAATGTAAATCAGTATTCAGAAAATTGATTTCAGCTAACTGAGACTAAAATATGACGAACAGGAACAGAAATAACGAACTTTAATAATGCTGCACAGCAAACTGTATTACAAATTAAGACACGCCAAGCTCTTTAGTGCTTCTTAATAAAACAAGTGTCGTCTGAGATCCAGCCTTTGGGCTCCAGAAGCAGATAAATGAGATATTTAAGCACTGTTATTGTAGGCTTGATTGAACTGTCAGGTCAGTAGCGCATGGTAGAGCTTCCCAAATGAATCGGACATGTCTGTCTCCCGCTAAGCCACAATATTGTCTGCAGCACAGCGGTAATACAGAGCTCTAAAATAATTTGTTCAGTAAGATGAAGCGCGGTAGTGGGATGCCTGCAGGAATATGCAGGATGTGAACGCTGGATTCCGAGAGCATTTCTGCAATTGTGTTACAGATCTAATTAGCATCAACATGCTATTATTGTAAACTGAGAAAACATGTTACACTCATATCTAAAGCCTTTATACACTGATGGAACTGACCATCTGTAGGGGAAATAGTTTTTTTTTTTATCGCGGCGGTCTGAAACGATTTTCACGGGTCATCTGAAGTTCACGCATACATAAACATGTACCAGACCATGAACATGTACTGCAGGAAACATCAAATTACTTTAATGGCTTAGGCATCAGTTCCTCTTTCAAAAAACACCTGCTGACTCCATGTGTACTTTATCACACTGAACATCACAATTAATCTGCTGGATTTTTTCCCCTCTCGCAATGCATTTATAATGTCAGCCGTCCCGAGCAAAATCATATAGACCTGCAGGATTTGGGTATAAGTAAGTGCTGTTCGTGCAATTTGATTGGTCAGAAGGGAAGGTGACAGATTTATAAATAATAATATGTTAGCGTTTCCATAGTAACAGCTCATTCACAGGGACTTGTACATTAAAGGCTCCATATAAACTGTGTAAAAAAAATATTGCTTTCTGTTTATTCAATATTTAAGGAAGGAGTCTCCACTGTCAAAGCTTTGTAGTCTACAATACAGAAGAGTTTATGCTTCATCTTTTAAGTTGTGTCTTATTAATGTCAAGAAAAATGTCAATGTATAGAAAGAAGAGACACCGCTCAAGAAACAGCTCTTTACTATAACAAGTCTAACTATAATAGGATAAAAATGCCACTCTTTAATAAATATGAATTCTAAGCATTGACAAATTTGAAAAAAAAAAACACTTCATCACACTGATTATTTTCCTCCTACAGCATGACACAGTGTGTTTTATTCCGTACATTAGCAACACATTAGATGTATTTTCTTCTCTGATGAAGCAGACTGGCATTAGGGTGAAGGGAATTATTTTTCTGGTGAGAAAGAGAAATGTACAGAGGGCATTTAATATGCTCCATTTTATTATTGTAATTACTTCTGATGTCAAACTGAGGCCAAAAGCTATATGCTGTTCTTACTGAATGAGGTGGAGTATGGCAGGACTAGACCTTCATATCAACACCTTTTCATTTCCTTTTTTTTGTTATAGTCCATTTAAAATTCTCAGGTCATTTAAAATTATCAAACTCTCAAAATGCTTTATATAAAATACCGAACATTAGATAAAGCGTAAAACAGTTATAAACAATATATAAAAGGATGAAAGAACTTCAAGTTAAAAGATTCTAGACCTTCTTCATTGGGCCTGTGGCCACACCTCCTTCAGCGCGACTCACACAGAGGCCACACCTCCTTCAGTGCGACTCACACGGAGGCCACACCTCCTTCAGTGCAACTCACACAGCGGCCACACCTCCTTCAGTGCAACTCACACAGCGGCCACACCTCCTTCAGTGACACTCACACAGAGGCCACACCTCCTTCAGTGAGACTCACACAGAGGCCACACCTCCTTCAGTGCGACTCACAGAGAGGCCACATCTCCTTCAGTGAGACTCACACAGAGGCCACACCTCCTTCAGTGCGACTCACACAGAGGCCACACCTCCTTCAGTGCGACTCACACAGAGGCCACACCTCCTTCAGTGCGACTCACACAGAGGCCACACCCCCTTCAGTGAGACTCACACAGAGGCCACACCTCTTTCAGTGCGACTCACAGAGAGGCCACATCTCCTTCAGTGAGACTCACACAGAGGCCACACCTCCTTCAGTGAGACTCACACAGAGGCCACATCTCCTTCAGTGCGACTCACACAGAGGCCACACCTCCTTTACTAGGACTGACATACAAAGAGGCCACACCTCCTTTACTGGGACTGACATACAAAGAGGCCACACCTCCTTTACTGGGACTGATATACAAGAGACCACACCACCTTCACTGGGACTGACATACAAAGAGGCCACACCTCCTTTACTGTGAATGACATACAAAGATGCCACACCTCCTTCACCGGGACTTACAAAGAGGCCACACCTCTTTGTAAACAACACAAAGGCAGGAAGATGGAAACTCTAATTGCCTGGGGTGACGCATTTATTTTTATTTCTATCTAATTCAGATTACAAACATTTCTCATCACCATGGCACACACACACACACACACACACACACACACACACACACACACACACACACACACACACACCCATACACACACACACACACACACACACACACCAATTACACATTTGCTGTTGTCAGTTCAGCTATTTGACAGTAATTCAGATGCTCTAATGAACATCACATTTTTATTCTTTATTATTTTCATATCTCTTTATATTAGACATTAATAAAATAGAATAAAGAAGAAGCTTTAGAGGGCGTATGCTTTGATTTCTTGCTAACATCACAAGATGCTTTGGGCTTATTAACTTGATGATTTTCATGTTATATGGAAACTACACAATCATCACAAAAACTCTGCTGTTTTATTATCTACCGAAAATCGTACAGGACGAGCCCCAAAAACTGCGCTGCAGAGCTGCACCCTACTGGAAGCACCGGAGTGTTTTTTCAACATCAGCTCAAGAGGTACTTCATGAGAACCTGACGAGTACCATTAGATGTACCAGACCACTTAAAACACTAACTGGAGGCTGAGAACCAGGATTGAGGACCACTAGAACCTCTCTGTTTCTGAGCTAACACTTTCCATCATGCTAACATCAGTCCCTCTGTAGCACTATAGTGCTTTTTCACCTTCACTTCAGATCCTTACCCCACATTTAGTGCTACATCACCATCTCTCACACGCTCATCCTGCAGGACGTCTCTGACATTTATACCGATCGAAAAATGACGATGGGTGATTAAGAGGCGAGAAAGGAGTTCGATAAAAACACAGCTAATGATGGCAGATACTCTCCGTTTAATAAGATCTGAGAGGAACGACATGTGCAGGCGGTGTCATTTACAATGGCCTAATCATTATTAATATTCTCTCTCTCTCTCTCTCTCTCTCTCTCTCTCTCTCTCTCTTTCTCTCTCTCTCCCTCTCTCTCGCTCTCTCTCTCTCTCTCTCTCTCTCTCACACACACACACACACACACACTAATTCCTTTTGTTCTAAGCCTTACAAAGGCCTCTTCCTCTGGGTATTTCTGTGTTTAGGGAATAATTTTATAGAACTCTGTGAAGATGTTATTATCAGAACTGGCTGTTTTACATCTTAACTGAAAAATTGTATGAAATGATGAAACGTGTTCAATTTCTTTGACATGTCTCTATAATGTAAACACACAGTCTACACAGAATGCGTTTTATTATCAACAAGGAATTTATCTCTAAGAAGAAAACACAAGTTTATATGAATGTGTCTGAATTTGTTAGTAATAGTTTCCATAGTAACGGCTTCTTCACCGGGAGTTATATGGCGAAAGCTCCACATAAACATCATTTCATGTTTTTTTTTTTTAGTTCATGTTTATGGAAGGAGTCACCAGTATCAGAGCTTTGTTTTAAGTTTATTAAAGAATGAAGACATAGTTTTTATACGTTTCTGGTTACACTTAATGTTGGGAATTTCCAAGGGAAAATGTAGCACATCTCTCATGAACTCCACGTCCTAGAAAACACCACAGGCTACAAATATGTGTTTTACATTACGTGTCACGTCACTGAGAAACCACAAAGTGTAAACTCTTCTGTCTTAAACACTGTGATAAAGCACTGACCTGGAGACTCCATAATCCATATTTTTTAAATTATGGATTCTCCATAATTTATAAACTTTAACAAAGAAAAGTGAAGCTGTTGAGGGAACGAATATTCCTGGATCATCCTACATGGAGCTTTAAATGTAATCATAAATGGATAAAAATTACAAACACTGTGGTACAAATAAATAAGACACTTTGCCAAATAAATCACATCACCAACTTGTTGATTATTTTCCCATAACAGCATGGCACTGTGTAATCTAGCCATGGGGGTCACAGTCCAGTGACTTCTGTGCCGGTCCCAAGCCCGGATAAATAGAGAGGGTTGCGTCAGGAAGGGCATCCGGCGTAAAACATTGCCAAATTTCATAATGCGAATCGTCAGTACGAATTTCATACCGGATCGGTCGAGGCCCGGGTTAACAACGACCGCCATCGGCGCCGTTGACCTACAGGGTGCCGGTGGAAATTGGGCTACTGTTGGTTGAAGAAGTAGAGGAGGGAGGAGAGTGCACAGACAGAGAGAGAAGAGGAAAGGTAAGAGTGTAGGATTGAGAATAGGAACTCTGAATGTTGGTACTATGACAGGGAAAGGTAGAGAGCTGGCTGATATGATGGAGAGAAGGAAGGTGGATATACTGTGTGTACAGGAGACCAGGTGGAAGGGTAGCAAGGCTCGTAGTATAGGAGCAGGATTCAAGCTGTTTTATTACGGTGTGGATAGTAAGAGAAATGGGGTAGGTGTGGTCCTGAAGGAGGAGTTTGTGAGGAATGTTCTGGAGATGAAGAGAGTGTCAGTGATGAGTCTGAAGTTAGAGATTGAAGGGGTGATGTTGAATGTTGTTAGTGGTTATGCCCCACAGGTAGGTTGTGAGTTAGAGGAGAAAGAGAGATTCTGGAGTGAATTAGATGAGGTGATGGAGAGTATTCCCACGGGTGAGAGAATGGTGATAGGAGCGGATTTTAATGGACATGTTGGTGAGGGGAACAGAGGTGATGAGGAGGTGATGGGCAAGTTTGGAGTTAAGGAAAGCAACCTAGAAGGACAGATGGTAGTGGACTTTGGCTGGACATGGCTGTGGTTAACACTTATTTTCAGAAGAGGGAGGAGCATAGGGTAACTTACAAGAGTGGAGGTAGGAGAACACAGGTAGACTACATCCTATGTAGAAGAAGCAATCTGAAAGAGATTAGTGACTGTAAAGTGGTAGTGGGAGAGAGTGTAGCCAGACAGCATAGAATGGTGGTGTGTAGGATGACTTTGGTGGTCTGTAAGAAGAAGAGGTCAAAGATAGAGATAGAGAAGAAAACCAAGTGGTGGAAGCTGAAAAAGGAGGAATGTTGTGAGGAATTTAGACAGAAGTTGAGGCAGGCTCTGGGTGGTCAGGTAGTGCTGCCAGATGACTGGGAAACTACAGCAGAAGTGGTCAGGGAGACAGGGAGAAAGGTGCTGGGTGTGTCATCTGGAAGGAGGAAAGAAGATAAGGAGACTTGGTGGTGGAATGAGGAAGTTCAGGATAGTATCCAGAAGAAGAAGTGGTACATGGACAGGACTGAAGAGAATAGACAGGAATACAAGGAGTCACAGCGCAGAGTGAAGAGGGAGGTGTCTAAGGCCAAGCAGAAGGCATATGACGAGTTGTACACTAGGTTAGACACTAGAGAAGGACAGAAGGACTTGTACAGGTTAGCTAGGCAGAGGGATCAAGATGGGAAGGATGTGCAGCAAGTTAGAGTCCTTAAGGATAGAGATGGAAGGGTGCTCACAAGTGGTGAGAGCGGCCATGCTGTATGGTTTAGAGACACTGTCACTGAGGAAGAGACAGGAGTCAGAGCTAGAGGTAGCAGAGCTGAAGATGTTGAGGTTCTCTTTGGGAGTGACAAGGTTGGACAGGATTAGGAACGAGTACATCAGAGGGACAGCCCATGTTGGACGTTTGGGGGACAAAGTTAGGGAGGCCAGATTAAGATGGTTTGGACATGTTCAGAGGAGGGAGAGTGAGTATATTGGTAGGAGAATGTTGGACATGGAGCTGCCAGGCAGGAGGCAAAGAGGAAGGCCAAAGAGGAGGTATATGGATGTAATTAATGAGGATATGAAGCTAGTGGGTGCAAGTGTTGAGGATGCAGAAGATAGGGATAGGTGGAGAGAGATGATTCGCTGTGGCGACCCCTGAAGGGAAAAGCCGAAAGAAGAAGAAGAAGAAGAAGAAGAAGAAGAAGAAGAAGAAGAAGAAGAAGAAGAACAGCATGCCACTGTGTGTTTTACTCTTTATATAAGAGCCGGATTCTTACGACGTGACCGTCATGCTATTCATGAATATCAGGATCTCAGGATGTTATTTTGTATGTTGTTTTATAAGCAATGAAGGAAGGAAGCGATCACGGTTGATGACCCTAGTCTCTAGTTCTGCAGGTTCTCCCACACAAAGTCGAACAAACGTTTCATTCTGCCTCCTGAACTAAACAGCGTTCTAAAGAGTAAATTAATATTCGTAAAATAATGTTTAAAAGTGCTCTTTTTTTATTTTTATTGGACAACTAATCACAGTCTTCAAAAGAATGTGTCATACCTAGTAACAGGCTCAGCCCCACCTCCTCTCTGAGATAAACATTTGTGTCTTGTCCTCGCTCAGAGTTGCTCTGGGATTGGTCCTGAATCTCTCTTAAGATAAGATTCGTAGTTAGAAACTTTTTTTGTTATTTTAAATTAGGAGCTCATTGAGATAATTCTTAAAATCTTTATGAATCCAGGCCCAGATTAACAGTCTGAGATTTTTCATTGCTTTTATGTCATATTGTAGTGTAAAAACAATGAAGAAGTTGCTTTCGGCTGCTCCCTGTTCGGGGTCGCCGCAGCGGACCAACTGGTCCGCACAACAACTTGGCAAATGTTTTACGCCGGATGCCCTTCCTGATGCAACCCTCCCATTTTTCCAGGCTTGGGACCGGCACTGCATCCAGTGGCTGGGGTTGAGGCATTGGCTGGGAATCGAACCCGGGCCTTCTGCATGATGGGCAAGAAATCTACCACTGAGCCACCAATGCCCCATAGTGTAAAAACAATAAAGAAAAAAAATCAGGTGAAGCAGCTTTTTGTTATTAAGCAACAAAAATCTGGAAACTTTTAGCTAGTGAGCTTAGAGAATAGGCAAATAATTTTATTTTGAAAAATGTTTTTGAGAATATATAAGACAATGGAAAAAATTTATTTTATTATTTTTTTATGATTTTTTCTATTATTATTATTATTATTATTATTAATAGTAGTAGTAGTAGTAGTAGGATTATTTATTTATTTATTTATTTATTTATTTATTTATTTATTTATTTTTACTTTCTTTGTTGATTTTTATTGTTTTTGAGTTTTCATATCGTAGTGTAAACCTTCAGAGATCAGGTGAAGCAGCTTTACGCCATTAAGCAACATAAATCTGGAAACTTTTAGCTAGTGAACTTAGAGAATAGGCAAATAATTTTATTTTGAAAAATATTTTTGAAAATATATGACAATAGAAAAAATTTATTTTATTATTTTTTTTATGATTTTTTCTATTATTATTATTATTAATAGTAGTAGTAGTAGTAGTAGGATTATTTATTTATTTATTTATTTATTTATTTATTTAATTAGTTTTTTTTACTTTCTTTGTTGATTTTTATTGTTTTTGAGTTTTCATATCGTAGTGTAAACCTTCAGAGATCAGGTGAAGCAGCCTTATGCCATTAAGCAACATAAATCTGGAAACTTTTAGCTAGTGAACTTAGACAATATTAGAGAATTTTATTAAAAAAAATATTTAATATATGCTTTATTATTTCTTTTATGAATTATTATTATTATTATTATTATTATTATTATGACTATTATTATTAGTATTATTATTATTATTGTCTAATAATTTCACTTTCTTTGCTGATTTTTATTGTTTTAAATTTTTTCGATTTTGTTTTTCCTGGTGTTTTCTCTTTTTTTTCCTTCTAAAGAGTAAATTAGTGGTGGAAATGGGAAATCAGTTCATTAGAAAGGAGTGTGACGGAGCTGCTGCTGAACTCTGACAGAGCTGCTGTGGTGTTCAACTACATCAGCTTTAATTCTGCTGGTGTTCATTGTACCCTGGCGACCCGACTGCTGCGGTTCGGATCCTAAAATAGGCGTCTGCCCACTGGGGAACAGTGAGCGAATATGCAACACGCCACTTCATGTTTCAGCGTGATACTGCGTGTCCTTGATGAGATCTATTGTATTCCTTAATTGCCATTTTAACAAATTAAACTCCAGGGGAAGCTCCTCGCTCTACAAAAACACGTCGAAGTGAGGCGAGGGCGCAAACACACAACACGACTTACGCTCAATTATCAAGACGAGCCTGTGGCAGCTTCTCATCTGGTTAACACTGGCTTTTGTTTTAATGGCTGAGGGCAGCTAACAGGCATATTTGTGCTACGCTATTGTGTGAACAGCGTGTTTTCTAATCTGGAGAGTGAATAATATCTCGGTCATGCGCTAATGACACTCATCTGAGTGGAGGCTGTAGGGAAGAGATAGAGCGCCCGCCTCCTCCTCCGAGAGCTCCATTAGACTCCGACTATCTCTCAATGAGACCTACGTTTCAGTTCGTTCACCCCGAGCATGTGTGTGTGTGTGTCTGTGTGTGTGTGTTGCATCTGACAGACCGGTGGCTGCATCCAGACTTTATTTAGTTTGTATATTTTTATATTTCCTCTCTCAAAGCCTGATTATTAAACATATCTTTTTTTTTTTTTTTTAGCTCAGTTAGGTCTGTATTAATCTTTTGCATCCATTTCATATTCTGACATTTTTGGTACACTTCGGTTTAATTGCATTTGGAGTATGCGCTGTAATTTTCTCACCACGAGGTGACCTCAGCTCTGAAAAGGTCGCTGGAGCTACGAGTCTTAATTTAGCCTCAAATATTAAGAGTGTTATGTAGGTGAAAAATAAGAAGACATACAAAACACTACAAGAGTACTGAGGAGTGAGGATGTTATCAACACTGTTTTTTTTTTTTGTTTGTTTTGTTTCGTTCTGATTGGTCAGAAGGGGTAGATTAAATTTTTCTCTATAAAACAGATCATCTCCTTATGGTTTCTATGGTTACGGTGATGTTCACAGAGACTTGTGTTTAGATAGAAGTTGTAATTTCTGCTAAATTGCTGTGGTGAAAATTATTATTATTATTATTATTATTATTATTATTATTATTATTATTATTATTATTATTAGTAGTAGTAGTAGTAGTAGTAGTAGTAGTAGTAGTAGTAGTAGTACACAAGCTTTCATACATAAACACTGCTGATTGGACGAGACATCTGTCACTCAAGATATACAGGAAGTCCAGCAGGCTGCAGCAGTAGAAAGTGGATTGGTGTGTGTATGAACGCAGCTCTGCTCTTATAGCGCTCCTTACATCCTTTAATCTGGAATAGTTTGGTATTTCAAACATTCCTGTGTTCTTCAGGTGTGTTTTTAGAGATCGCAAACTAATCTTTACGCCATGATACGCTATCAGTATATCCAAAATCACACCGTATGAACGTCCTTCCTCAAAGTAGCATTGAATTTTCTTATAAATATAAATGTATATGTTTGTTATTTTCTTGAAAAGGTTTAAAGTTGCACTATTGAACAAAATGGTTTAAAGTGAAGGCAGAACTCCACACATGTACAAGAAATAAAGCTAGATCCACAATTTCCTACTGCTTGTATATCTTGAGTGACCGATGTCTCGTCTAGTCATAGCTAAGAATTCCATTCGCAAACCATAGCTACCTTTTCCGGTTTGTCTGAATTGTCCTTGTGTTTCCGGATTTGCTATTTTGTTTTGCACTTCTTGGCCACCATACTTTAAAAACAATCAATCATTTACTTAAAGCGCAAATAATGCAAATGAGCCACGAACAGGAACACCATGATTGAGTCATGCTGTTACAGGAAAACAATCATCTCTAACTTTGTGACATCTCTGATTAGTTTCCTATCGTTATCATCTACCGCATTGTCGCATCTTGAAAAGCAGCGCTTCCTCCCGAGTCGTAATCTTTATGCGTTTGAGCTAGTCAGAATCAAAAAAGGTTAATTAGCACGCTAAATTAGTACTGCGCTTAAAGCTTCGGCTTTTACGTTTTTAAGCATGAAGCGCTCATTTTGCTCTGTTTTTTTGTTAATTGACTCCTTTACAAAAGACTCTCTCTTTCTCTCTCTCTGTCATTTATTAAAGCTGTATGTAAATATTAATGTAAACTGTAATGTCAGGACTCTATAAGCTGGTTTTGGCGTCACGCGTGAGTTTACCTTCAGCAAGGACGAGCCACAAAGTTCACTCATGTATCTTCCGTACATCAGCTAATGACCTGACCTGACGCCGAAGAAGGAAGGCGGCCATTTTGATTTATAAACGTGTCTTTGTGGAACAGCAGGAAGCAGAAAGCAGGCCAGATGCTGGTTAATTAACTGCTGTTTCTTCTGCTTGGCCACTTGATAAAAATCAGAGTTGTAATAAGCATAATGACCCATGTGGTGAGCCGGACCTCAAGTCAGCTACTTTTCAACTGTTTCAATACTTTCCTTAATTTGTCTTAATGAAGTTTAAAAAAAAAAAATAAAAAATCTGATTGGTCAGTGATACGGCAGCTAGTTCCACAACCCAGAATTATATTAATGTGCCATGTTTTCTATGGCAACAGCTCATTCATAGGGATTTAGCCATATAAACAGTTTAGAGGAAACGTGTGCTTTTTTTGACATGGTGAAGTCTACAAAAGTCGCCAGGTTACAGTGAACACCAGCAGAATTAAAGCTGATGTAGTTGAACAGAAGCAGCAGCTCCGTCACACAACATTCTAATGAACCGATTTCCCATTTCCACAGCGAATTTACTCTCTAGAAGGAAAAGAAAGAAAAAAAACAAAATCGAACTAATTAAAAACAATAAAAATCAACAAAGAAAGTAAAATTATGAGACAACAACAACAACAATAATAATAATAATAATAATAATAATAGAAAACACAAAAACAATATATAATGATAAACATAAACTTTATGGTTTCTATGGTAACAGTCATGTTCACAGAGACTTGTGTTTAGATAGAAGTTGTCCTTTCTGCTAAATTGCTGTGGTAAATTTTACTATTATTTTTAATTTTATTTTTATTTTTATTATTGTTATTATTATTATTATTATTATTATTATTATTATTATTATTATTATTATTATTATTATATTCATACATAAAATAAAGCTTAATGTGCTTTAAATCTCAAAACATAAAAACACAAAACGAGCAAGAAAAACAAAATCAAACAAATCAAGGACAATATAAATCAACAAAAAAAGTAAAAAAAATAATATTCTGAGATGATAATAATAACAAAAACAACAACAGCAACAATAACAACAATAATAATAATAATAATAATAATAATAATAATAATAATAATAATAATAAATAATAATAATAATAATAATAATAATAATAATAACAATAATAATAATAATAATAATAACAATAATAATAATAATAATAATGATGATGATGATGATGATGATGATGATAATAATAATAATAATAATAATAATAATAATAATAATAATAATAATAATAATAATAATAATAATACTAATAATAATAATAATAATATTATTATTAAAAAAACTTTTAAATATAATTTTTAAATATAATTATTTGGCTATTGTCTAAGCTCACTAGCTAAAGGTTTTCAGATTTTTTATGCTTAATGGCAGAAAGGTGCTTCACCTGATCCCTGAAGGTTTACACTACAATATGAAGTAAAACTCAATGTATTCATTCCTGCTCTCTGAGATGTTCCAAGATTAAGTAAAGAAGAAAGGAAGGAAGGAAGGAAGGAAGGAGGAAATGAAGGATTCATTCATTCATTGATTCATTCATTGTCTACCGCTTATCCGATCTATTCTCGGGTCACGGGGAGCCTGTGCCTATCTCAGGCGTCATTGGGCATCAAGGCAGGATACACCCTGGACGGAGTGCCAACCCATCACAGGGCTCACACACACTCTCATTCACTCACGCAATCACACACTACGGACAAGAGATGCCCGTAGAGATGCCAATCAACCTACAATGCATGTCTTTGGACTGGGGGAGGAAACCGAAGTACGCGGAGGAAACCCCTGATGCACGGGGAGAACATGCAAACTCTACACACACATGGCGGAATCAAACCCCCAACCCTGGAGGTTTCTTTAAAAAAGAAGAAAGAAAGAAAGAAAGAAAGAAAGAAAGAAAGAAAGAAAGAAAGAAAGAAAGAAAGAAAGAAAGAAAGAAAGAAAATATAAGGAATGAAGGAAAGAAGGAAATAATGAAGGATTCAGTAATTGTCAAAATGGAGAAAGAAAGAAAGAAAGAAAGAAAGAAAGAAAGAAAGAAAGAAAGAAAAAAAGAAGAAAGAATAAATGTATATGTTATATATAAAAAAGTTCTGTGTAAGCTTCTCCAACAGAAGGAAAAACACACGTCTAAAACCCAGTGAAAGCCAGCAGAGTCCTGACTCATTTTAGATCAGACTCACAGCCAGTTTGTTTCTACTGAATGAAAAAGTCCATTTCAAAGTCCAGACTGGAAAGCCAGTGCACTGATACAAAAGATTAATTACAGAAAGACTAAAGATCAGAAAAAAGTCTCCCCGGATGTGGTCCCACACACACCACCACATGATGATGTCAGAGCTGACAGCTTGCCTTCACATCGACACCGTTCCACTCAATATTAAGAGCTGTTTTTCTCACAAACACTTTCCCTACGGACCCCTAAAACCTCGCTTATCTCAAATCTCCACTCTTCAGAGAAAATATCACATCTTCCATTCAGTTTTCAGCATAACTGCCCATAAACACAAACCGTTCCTGAACATCATAGCGCATTAACGTTTACAGCGTGTGCCTAATGTTGATCTTCAGCTGCTAATAAAAACAACACGCTCGTGCGCCTAGAGCAATCGTGCTGTAGGAGCGCTTATTTTTCATCAGGCGACGCTGTGAAGAGCTCAGGAGGTGCTGGAACTCTGATTAGAGACGACAGTTTAGCACTCCAAAGACTCACTGATGGGTCTTAAGTGAAGGGTTTGTGGAGGGCATAATGAGAATGATCTTGCGAGTCTCTCCGTTTTAATTACAGCCGAAAAGGTCAGGATCGGCTCGGAGTAGTGCGAGCTCACAGGAAACGCAACGCTTCATGCGTTTTTTTGGGGAGTTTCGTCGAAAAAGACTCCCACGTCCGAGTCTTAACCTCCTGAGAGAAGCGCAATCGAACATAATTGGATTCTAATAGCGTTCGCTGCTTTGCAATTCTCAATAATAAAATATATGACAAAAAAAATGCTAAATCAAAATGATATTTTATGTTAATTTGGAAAATTAAACTGATGTATGGTGGAGGATATTCCAAGAGCGCAGCATCAAAGGATTAACATATTTTTCAGTCCATGAGGTAAAAAAAAATAAATAAGGATTTAATAAATTCGACTCAAAGTCAAACAGAACGACATGTTAAGCAATTTCTGTAAAACTGTTTCCGTTTGTTTTTCTCATATAATACTAAGTTTATGAGTCAAAATATAATGCATTAAAAAAAAAAGAGTGGCCTCAAGATTTTCAGGTCTCAAGGATCCAGAAACATGGGCTTCTTCTTTATAACAGTCACGAGCGGTTAATGAGTGACACTCGTTAATGTAGCTGTCAACCTTCCTGCCCCTGAGAGAAGCATCCTGTCGCTTTTACCCGCCATAGTGACTGTTAATATCCACTGCAGATCAAGCCGTGAGGTCTGGGAGATCAACACCACCACACTGTATCCTAGAGGATCTGTAGCTTCGCAGTCGGTTCAAGAAAATCAGATCTCGGTAGGAAGACATTTTTATAATGTACCTTGTCGTCACCTATTACTGTGAACGGGTCAGAAAGATCAGTGGACTAAAATGAAAAGATTGTAGATGCAGAGGTGCAGTGTATCTGGTGACTTCTGGTGGCCCATCACCTTATTAACACTTTAGGTTTGTTATTTAATACAAATTCAAACGTATTTGTCACATACATAACCATGCACAGTATGACTCATAGTAAAATGCTTGTAGGGACTCAGAACACAACCCTGAGGGACTCCAGTGCTGAGGGTGAGGGAGGGTGAGACTTGTCTGCTCATCCTTACTGCTTGTCGTCTGCTAGTCAGGAAAATTGGTGATCTATTGACAGAAGGATGGACTGAGTTCCAAGTTCTCCAGCATTTTGATGAGTGTGAAGGGAAGTGTAGTGTTAAATGCTGAAGTGTAATCAACAAACAGCAATTATCACTTAATTATCCCTTACACTGTCCAAGTGGCTCAACTGGCTCAAGGGGTTGTGGTGGCTCAAGGAGAAGTAGTGGCTCAAATGGGCAGTGGTAGTTCAAAGGAGAAGTGGTGACTGAAGGAGCAGTGGTGGCTCAAGTGGCTCAAGTGACTCAAAGGGGCAGTGGCGGCTCAAGTGGCTAAAGGGGCAATGGTTGCTCAAGGGGCAGTGGTGGCTCAAAGGGGCAGTGGTTAAGGCTTTTGGTTGTTAAGCAGAAGATCAGGGTTCAAGCCCTAGCACAGCCAAGCTGCCTCTGTTGGGCAATTGAGAAAGGCCCTTAAGCTTCTCTGCTTCATGGGAGCTGCATCATAGCTGCCCCAGCACTCTGACCCCAACCTCCTCAGCTGGGATATGCAAAGAAAAGCATTCCACTGCGTTGTAACTGTTTGTGTAGTGATAATAAAGGCTTCTTCTTAGAGTAATGTGGAGCAAATGTGAGACGGCATCATCCATTGAGCTGTTTGGACAGTACGAAAACTTTAGAGTGTCAGGTAGTTTATGATCAAGCCTCTGACCAGCCTTTCCAAGCACTTCATCACACATGAGGTCAGGGCTACAGGGTGGTAGTCTTTGATGCAGGTCGCCTCTGTAAAGGTGTGAATACTCAGAGCTCTAAGAACACATAACTGTATGTTTTATATTTTACATCTGCATGACATACTGTATAAACCAAGAAAAAAAGCTGTCGCATGATGTTCCCTCACCAGCTCAGCAGCAGGACCTCCAGAATGTAGACTCCAGGGAAATACAATCCATGAATATTTTTCCATGCCTTGATGCTTACACTGAGCTGTATCCAGTCATAGCTTCAGGTCCCAGTCCGGGCCAGCGTGAGTCCGAGCTCTGTGTGATAATGTCTGCTTTCCTGCTGCACTGGTCGATCGGTTATATGGTGAAATTTTCTTTTAGGAGTCTCCAGTGTCACTGCTTTACTTAAGTACGTAACAGAGGTAAAGCCTGAACGTTACATTTTCAGAGAACAGAGCAGTTTATGCCAAGATCAATTTCTCAATTTCAAGAGAAAGAAAAAATCTCGGGCTGGTGAGGGAATGACTGTTTATAGCTGCTTTAACATTAGAGAGAACTTGTGTTGTGGCTGTTCCACAACATTAAATATATGTATCTACTGTATTAATAGATAAAACTATAATGTATACTATGATTGATAAACATAAAATGTCAATGTGCTGCGGTTTAGAAGTAATAAATCTCCAGGACATAAAATAAACAATAAGCTTCTAGGTCCTAGCAGAAACTCCACCATATCACAGCATCCTGTGGAGTTTTCTTTCAACTTTGTAGTCTAAATAAAAGAGGATATAAGTTGGTAAGATTTTGTATTCCATCGTTAATCATTATTAGTGTCACGCTTGGTCCGAGTCATGCCACCGAGGGGGCGATTATTTTTTCTAAAATGCGTTTGCTGAAGGGAGTTGAGAGCATGGGCTGGGATTTCAGTCCTGATCAAAGCTAATGCTATCTAGCATACCGTATCTGCTTCTTCTTCTTCTTCTTCTTCTTCTTCTTCTTCTTCTTCTTCTTCTTTGATCTGCCGAATCCTGTGAGTGGAGATCAGCCAGAGACAAGACCTTTCTCCACAAGGAGCAATCATATAATTTTCCACGCTTGTCTCACTCAAGGTCAGGAGAGTGGATTATTTATTGATCCAGAAAGATGCTGCAGCAAGGTACGCCTGAGGAGCATGCGTTTCAATCACACACACTTACACACACACATTTACACACATTTTACCACCCAGTTAAGACTCTTTATAGGAGCAAAATGCACAGGTACATAACACACTTTAGTGAGGTGCCTGGCCTTCACGCCTGCCTTCGACGCACCAAACGTTCATCTGAGATGCTTGGGAAAGAAAATGAGGCGCCAATAAAACACGATCATGCCATAAAAACCTTTATTTTTTAACTTCTAGATGTTTATTAATTCTTAAAGCATGACAATATCACATTTATCGAGATTTTATATTGAGATCGAGAGAGTCTTTAAAAGTCTAAATGTGTTCTCATTCTGAAACGTCTCATTTGAATTTATACGAGTCTGCAGATTGTGCTGATCCCGGTCATTTTTTTCATTTATTACATTTACATTTATTCATTTTCATTTGAATAAAAATATGCTTTTATCCAAAGTCGGAATCTAATCTCGACTCATTGTGCGTTTTGAATGATTTGAAGCAAGTTGAAGTTGAAGCTTAACCCCAGTCAGTGTACGGTGTGTTGTGTGTTATTTATTACTTAACAAACACATTAATTAAACACAGCAATGTAAGTAGTTGCCTCATAATCTAAATATCATATTTATTATACAATACACTACTATGCAAAATACACGCATTGTGGCAGCCATGTAATTGCTTGGCCTCTGTCTAAATCAACACCGGCCAAGTAATTTATCCTCATCCTTGGTGTCCCTGCATTGTCAAGCTCACTTTGAGTCAGGATATATCAGAGGCTCTGTCGGCGTTAACGAGCAAACCAGAACATAAATGTTTTCCTCTGAACCTCATTAACCTGCCGAGGGGAAGAGGACACCGAAAGGGTATCCATTCTCGCATCTTGAAAATCCTGGGGTTTTTTGAAACATTTTTTCCCCAAACGTCCACAGAAATATCGTTGATGTAATTAGTTATGAGCTATAGAGTATGTCAGGATGTTATGGATATTATCCTTTGCCTGTGGATATCAGTAATAATCACAGAGTTGCATTTTATGATTAAAAAGACCAATATATTAAATATTTTTTAAATTACACCAGTATTTTGAGCTTTATTTAACAAGAC
Organism: Hemibagrus guttatus; assembly: GCA_033459395.1. Classification (NCBI taxonomy): domain Eukaryota; kingdom Metazoa; phylum Chordata; class Actinopteri; order Siluriformes; family Bagridae; genus Hemibagrus; species Hemibagrus guttatus. The sequence goes on along the minus strand of JAUCMX010000015.1, from coordinate 22,303,262 downwards.
ACACCAGCTAAAGGCTAGATAGTGTGTTTGCAAAATATTTATTGAAACATATTAAAGAGAACCAGAAGAAATGGAACAACCTTTCCATTGCAAGTAAACAATGCAGTCAGACTAGAAACCGACTGCTGTAGTTTCAGGTGTTAATACTCTATGTGTTAATACTCTATATCTTGATGTAGATCCAGTCTGAGACACAGAGTTCTTTTCTAACCGTAAACTGCTTCTAGAGCAATAATGTTCAGGTGTCATGTGTTTGAAAGGTACAGCTCGACCTGGCCGGCCACCGGCTGCTGAGATGGTCAAATCAGTAACAACACTGCAAAATAACTTTCCATCTTTTCCATTCTCTACATCAGACCGAGGTCAATTTTTCAGTCAGAAAGTCTAAGTGATTAAAATAGAGATCTGCATGGATTATGTATTTCTGTGGACCAACCCGGAAGTTGTCATCGTTCCGATTCCATCAACCAAAAGCCAGCAGGATTTTTCTATTGGTTTTTGGACTATTCTAGGAAATACACTGTAACCAAAAGTTTGATTCTAAGATGTTTTGTTCATAAAGATAAGGTTTCTTCAGCTGAAGTAAACAAACTCCAACACGCACAGTCACATGACTTCACCATCACCAGCAACTCTTTAGGTCTTTATGTAATTATCTTCATGTATTATCTTTCAGTGGATGAATGAACAGTTGGAGTTGGAAGTGTGTAAGAGTGTGTTGTTCGTATAAACACAACCAGGCTGCTGTAGTAGATGAGTTTCCTGTTTGGTGTGATGATATTTAATGTCCCTGGCAACCGACATCCTCTGTAGTCCTGTTTAGAGACTGGTTCATATCACAGTCACCTTATTCAAGACATGTAAAGCTTAGTAAATTACGAAGGGGCTTTACTGATGAATTTTAGTTGTATTGTATTGTATAATATTAAACAAACTGTGTAATAATCTAGAAATTTACTGTATCCTGTCTAACTGACAGATCATAAATATGGGGTTTGCATACTAACATTTAGAAAAGCTGTGCCCTCAGTTTGATATAAAAGCTTTCAAATAACTGTATCCATCTCCACCAATACATGTATGAAGACCAGGACTTTACTGGCATGAAGGTGTTGAATGTGTCTGGATTTTCCATGTAGTTCAAAGCGGTCTCTTCTTCTTTGTACTTCTTTGAATTACAGTGTAGCTCTGAAATGCAGAAGCAGGTCATCTGCATAGGCAGCTCATCTATTTCCATGATACTTCTGGTGCCCAGCAAGGCTCTCCTCTCAGTCCGCTTCTGTTCATAACTGACATCTTAATAACTCTTTCAATTACTCATGACCCCACTCTTAGTTTTGACCATTATATTAATGACATCCTGGCACAGAAAAGAAAAAGCCATCCCCAACATCCTGTATTTACAGTACAGATCTTTTCAACAGATAAAACACCCTTCTGCTTGCACAAAGTAATAAAGCAAGTTTGGACTCATCCCCAAGCTGTAGCTTTAAACTGGCTTTATACATTAGACTAAGCAGCCCAAGTTATTCATTTAGCCTGTCTTGTGCTAATAGGGAAGGGAAGAAGATGAAGAAAATTCATTTTCCTTCACCTTCGGCAATCAGTCCATTTTCAATTAAAGTGGAGGGCTATTCATTTCCAGCTATGAATGAGTCTGACACCTCTACGAGGCCCGCTGATTGTGAGGGCAGCATCTGAGCCATCGCGCATCTATATTATGGCTCCAGATAATATGGCAAAGGAAGGAAGCAGCAAAAATCTCCAGCACTGACATTTCTGAAATTGAATGAGTTTAAATAGCTATGTGAAGAACACATTTATTTTATTGCCTTTGAGATGCCTGTATTATCACCTTACATTAACATAGATATTACATTTTTAATCACAACTAGGATAGAAGTTAAGCACTGTGGCTGGATTTAATGTAAGGGTACAGTAGCTGGAACTGGAACACACACACATGCAAAAGGCCATCTATCTGAAGTGCCTTGCTGCCTCATTTCTGCTAAGTTTTCATTCTCATAACTAATGCATCAGTGCCAGACTCCAGGCACGGAACCATCTCAGCTCCTCTTAACATCAATTAAGCCTTGCGTGTTTCAACAACGCTCTTCTGCACTTCAGAGGTGCTGCAAGGAAACAAAACGAAAGGACAACTCTGAGTTAAAAGACAACCGACTTGGCTAGTTTGCATATGCTGTAAACACAAAAGGACCAGTAGAAGTTCATTTTTTTGAAAGGTTTTCTACTTCCTGACCTGTATTGTCTTCTGCATTGTAAGATGAGGTCAGTGAAGTTCTCCTCACATTCCAGTAGCTTGAAGAAAAATATCTGCTCTGAGGGGAAGCTCTGGAGAAACCATCTAAGTAATTCTCATACTGGTTAAAGTACTGGATAAAAGCGTGAACCAAACGAGCAGACATAGAACATGTATATCACATCAGAGAGTTTCTCACACTGTTATTTTCCTTCATTAAATGCTAATTTTGTCTCTGGTCATCCCGTCACCCACAGATGAAATGCTAAATGATGCGTTTTCTCTTTGTGACTGTTACGACTGTCTGATTCTTAATAAACAACCCAAAATTGAAGAAACAATTCCTGAGACATCATTAGGAAGAAACTCTGTGAGGAACCAAACTTAAAAACACACGCGAACCCCATCCGCTTCAGGGTACACCAGAATAGTGGTGAAATTACAGCATACTGATGAAGAAGAATAAAGATAAACAGTACTGATTGGGTTAAAAGGATGTTGGTAAAAGAAATTTGGGGCATCTTCAAGGTATAATTGTGGGATCATCTACAGCAGCAGAACGTCTCTGCATAGAGAAACTTCATATCTAGACGGCAAAGGAAGTAGCAGGAACTTAAATTCACCAATAACATGAACAGGGTTACCAAGCAACCGTGCTACTCATAGACTCTGATTGTTCTAGACAGGCTTTGTATAACGTAATGTATATCAGATCGTCCCATTGCTCAGGTGACCTTTTTTAAGGAATTCTTCCTGACCGCCGAGAGTTCCATGGAACATTTGTATCAGGTGTCGTTTCACGTTCTGTTTCACACGTGATTAGCCACAATTCAGTAAACTGTCAGTTACAGAAAACCTGTGTCTAAATAATACAAGGCTGGCTTAAATGGCAGAAAGAACACTACGTTGTGGACCAGTCACCATGCAGGAACAGGAGATCTGTCTTTCCATCCTTTTGTTTTGTAGTAGAATTTAGGTGTATTAGTCCAGGTCGTGAGCGTGAATGAGGTCTGGGGCTTTGGAAAGGATTTGTTTGGATTTGATCACATTGATCACCTCTGTTGACGACTTCCTGTTTCCACTTAAGATAAAACACTACTGGGAAATAGGTTATCTTTTTAAAACAATTCTCATATATGTTTCCCGACCTGGACTCTGTTGAAGTACTTCATTCTTTGTTGTTGTTGTGACTTTAAATTTTACTTTGGTTTTAAGGTTTCAACCAGAGTGACTCATAAGTGAGTCAGAATGTAGGCTAATTATAATCCTGAACAGCTGAAGGTCAAGTACTTTGCTTGGATGGCCAACAGAAAAATAAGTACATATTCATTTTTTACCGTCAGAGAAAAATTAGTGACTCTAAAAGTAAAATAAGGCTGTGTAATAGCTTCTGTATGGCTTGTGGGAATTATGCAGTCATCCATGCAGCAACACAAAATTAATTATTCTGAATGGCCTGCTCTATGCTTAGAGCTAAATCAGAAATATGGCACAGGCATGAATAAATATGGCACAGGCTTTCCTGTAGAGCAGGCAAGATTATTCCGAATTCCTTCTGGAGTGGACGGGATTTGTCAGAATTCCTTCATGGGATGGCTGAGATTGGTTAGAATTCCTTCAGGGGTGGCTGGGATTGGTCAGAATTCTTTCAAGGATAGTAGGGATTAGCTAGAATTCCTTTGGGGTGGTTGGGATGGGATTGGTCATAGGTTTTTCAGGGATGGCTAGAATTGGTCAGAATTCCTTCAAGAGTGATAATGATTGCTTAGAATTCCTTCAGGGGAGGCTGAGATTGGTCAGAATTCCTTCAGAGATGGTTGGAATTAATGAGAATTCCTTCAGGGATGGCGGAGATTGGTCAGAATTCTTTCGGGGATGGCTGGGATTGGTCGGAATTCCTTTAGTGATGGCTGAGGCTGGTTATAATTCCTTCAGAGATGGCTAGCATTGGTCAGAATTCCTTTGGGGTGGCTGAGAGAGTCTTCAAGAGTGGTAATGATTGGTTAGAATTCCTTCAGGGGTGGCTGGGATTGGTCATAATTCCTTCAGGGGTGGCTGGGATTGATCAGAATTCCTTCATGGGTGGCTGGGATTGATCAGAATTCTTTCAGGGATGTCTTAGATTGGTCAGAATTCTTGCAGGGATGGGCAGTATTGGTCAGAATTATTTCAGGGGTGGACAGAATTGGTCAGAATTCCATCAGGAGTGGACAGGATCTGTTCAGAATTCTTTCAGGGGTGGTATGTATTGGTCAGAAACCCTTCGAGAGCAGCTTGGATTCAACTCAAGTCAAGAGGCTTTAATTGTCATTCAAACCATCTACAGCTGATGCAGAACACAGTGAGAGTTTGAGAGTATGTGGGATTCAACAGAATTCCTTTGGTATCAGGGGAAGTCAATAGTTTGGGACAAAACATGTAGCACTTATTTAAAACAACTTTTTAAAATGTGTTAGAACAGATACAATAAGAAAAAAAATCCATTAACTATTAAAAAGAATATTAAATATTTATATTCTATGGTATGTTAAACTTTAACTTTTTACTGAATAGTTTAATAGAACAAAAACTGTGCAGAGAAAGTGAAGTGTACTTCTGAAATGAGCAGAACTAAATGCAGAAAATTTTGATTTCCGCTTTTTATAGCTTAAATGTTTCAGAGTGCACAGCACCTGTTGTCCGTGACAGTAACCTCTCTGAGATCCAAAATCAAAACAGCTGCTTCCTTCTGCTCCTCAGCCCTTAGAGACCCCTGATCTCCAGCTACTCTGACTCTTATGGACTATAATGAATGACTTCTAACATGCATAAGTAGAACAGCATCTTTCAATGACAAAACATGGATTGATGATGGCCTGCCATGGCTTGGTTAGGTGTGGAGATCCTACATTATCTGTGCAAGTGATAAACTGTCTTGACAGCAAATTACATATTTATCTTTTAGGTAAGTCACTTATAATTATCTGTGAAACCATGCATGTCTTTTTAACTTTTTTTCCCACCATTTTGGTGTGTCTGGACTTTCCATTTTGAAGTGGAAGTGAATTTATGAGGCTTGCTCTAAAGCTAGTTTATTGCTCTTCATATTTGGTGGCTTATATTGTTGCTCAAGTCAGGAACAACAGCCTAGTCATCAAAATCACCCCTGTTCCTAGACTGTCTCTGGAAAAAAATAAAAAGCAATAGCGACTACAGCTTAGGGAACAAAATCAGCCATGTTTCTGTGTAATCCTTGGAAGAATAACTAAATGTGAGAAGAGACTACAGAGTAGAAATCAAAATAAGATGTTTCTGAGCTGTCATGGATATGCAGAGGTGGTAGATACAAGTGCAGTCTTATTTTACAAGGTGCAAAAGAAACAACAAAAGAAAGAGAGAGAGAGAGAGAGAGAGAGAGAGAGTATAAACCAAAACAACAAAACATAGCAGACTATGTGCAAGGATATGGAAGGAAAAGCAACACACACACACACACAACATCAACAGAAGCATGACAATGGTGTATGCAGAAGCTAGAACCTAAATAATTGTGCTGATTAGGCGAAACATAGAACAGGTGTGAGTGCTCGGTGATGTACAAGTTCATGTAACATAGAGAGCCTAATGGGTAATGTAGTTGTAACATCCTGACCCATGATGCCCCCTCCAACCGCCAGAGGGAGCCCTCGTCTGAGCATTGAACCGCTTCAGGGTCAAGGTCACTTCCAGGGTTCTGCAGACATGCAAGCAACATGAACGCCAACATCGATGCGAAGTGTCATTCCCTCATGTGACATACAAAGACTTTCTATTGCTTTTGTTTGCCTGCTAGTGTATGACCTTGCTTTGTATTCCTCGTAATTGTTTGCCAATATTTTGCTATTCAGGTTTTGATTATTTCCACCTGTTTCTCTGACTCTGACATTTTACGTTTGTTTTCTGTGGTTTTCATTAAATACTCTGCACATGGATTCCAGACCTTCAGCCTCGGGGGCTTCATTACAGTGTTCTAGTGAAGATTTTGGCATAACCGTGATATGAGCCATGTCTAGAAGAGGAATTAAAAAGGGTTGGAGCTACATCCTTGATAATAAATTCAGAACTGTTTTTTGAGCCATTTCTGGAAGAAAAAATAAAAATCGCCTTGGTTCTTGGTCATCTGTAGAAGAAGAACTAAAAGGAATAGGACCTAAAATGGCTTGTGTTTTGTGCCATCTCTGGAAAAAAAACTTAAATGAGCAGGGACTAGAGACCTAAGCCAGCCCTGTTTTCTAAACCATCTCTGAAAAAGAACTAAAAGCAGCAGGATCTGCAAGCTAGGAAGTCAGCTTTGCTTCTATGTAATCTTTGGAGTAGGATCTAACAGGAGTAGTAGCTACAACCTAGGAGCCAAGGTTAGCCCTGTTTCTGGGCAATCTTTGAGGTAAGAACTAAGAGAAGTAGCAGCTAGAATCTAAGAACTGAAGTCAGACATGTTTCTGAGTTACCTCTGGGGTAGAAACTAAGAGGATTAGTACCTACAGCCAAGGAGCAAATGCCAGCCCTGTTTCTGGGGCATTTCTACGGTAGGAACTAAGAGAAGTAGCATCTACAGCCTAGGATCCAAAGTCAAAACTATTTCTGGGGCAAATGTAGGGTAGAAACTAAGAGATGCAGTAGCTACAAACCTAGGAGTCAAAGTCAACCCTGTTTTTTTGGGTATCTCTAGGGTAGGAATGAAAAGGAGTAGTACTTATAGCATTGGAGTCAAAGTAAACCCTGTTTCTGGGGTATCTCTAGGGTAGGAATGAGGAAGTGTAGTAGCTACAGTCTAGAAGCCAAAGTTAAAAGTATTTCTGGAGCAAATCTGGGGTAGGAATGAAGAGATGTAGTAGCTATAGCCTAGGAGTTAAAGTCAACCCTGTGTCAAGGTTATTTTTGGGGTAGGAACTATGAGAAGTATTACTTACAGCCTACAAATCAAAGTCAACCCTGTTTCTGGGCTTTCTGGTTTTTAGAACCAGATTACCAGTGTACATCTATCCGTCTCTATCTATCTATCTGTCTGTCTGTCTGTCCGTCCGTCCGTCCGTCTGTCCGTCCGTCCGTCAGAACAAGCTGCTGTGGATTTCCCTGAACAAATCAATTGTATTACTAAAGAGCTCAGATCAGTTCACACCATAGGTTTCAGACAACACAAGCCCACGGTGGATTCCACTTTATCTGTCTGCTGTGGATAGTTTCGGATTGTGAGCTTTTTCTATAACGTAAAACAGATTAGGCATATAAAATGCTGTGGACAAATGTATGCTTGTGTCTTCTTCTAGTCGACATGTTAACATTTCTATGATTATTTGATATTTTTTATATCTGGGGAATAGTGAAGATTTGGGAAAAAAATCAATGCACACAGAAGGCAAAGAAAAATAGAAATGGATGAGGCAGAGACAAGAAACTCTCCATGATTCTGAGAAGTGCAATCATGAAATTGTATCCCTTAGCATTATTGTCAATTTACAAGACACAGGGTCCTTTCTGATATATTTCCTACCTCAATTCTCAAATGAAAGCCACATAATTTGCGCTTCATGCATCTCTGACAATTTCCCATGACAAAGCCTCCCATTCATGCTTCATACTCATCAGTCAACAAATCAGCAACAATACACCGTTCTCCATGTTTTCAGACAATGAGACCCTACATGAAGGATTTTTGCAACAGAATGACCATTTAAAGTGAATATAGCACCACTTATGGCATAAACACAATGAAATCTGACAGTTTTCTAACAACCATGATACAAATCAGTTGGAATCGAAATGAAAAAAAAAAATGTGACCATGAGTGTGGCCCATACTGTTCTGCCAGGATGAGGGAAATCAAAGAGAAGACAATGAGATAATTCTGAACCCGAGATGAGATGCCAAGAGGGTGCAATAGCTATGAAAATAAATGTCAGACTCAAGAAGTGAAAAATATCAGTGAAAAACAACAAACAATAGCTCAGTCGAACTCAGAGCCAAACATGCTAATGCTAGCAGATATGGTAAAATCTAAAAATGAGGATCAACAGCTTACTTTTTGTTTGACCGAGAACAACATCAGGTGGCCATATGATCATTATTCAGCCAAGGAGTCTCTCATTATGTCACTATTCCCCTTCCCCAAAGCATGATGGCTGATGAGTTAAATCATCTGTGATTGAGCAGGAAATTCTCCGCTGTACGGAGAAATCACTCATCTGTGCAGAGGAGGGCGACTCCAGGGCTGGGAATTCCGCCAAATAAGCCTGGCCCCTCAGAAGACCTTGATGAGCTGGTGCAAAGTTAAAGTTAATTAATGCTGCTGATTCCTGGAGATGTGGTTAGTTGAAGTAAAATAGGCTTGTTTGTCCACATATGTTGCACTGCATCACCTTGGGATACATGCCAAGTCAAATATTTTAATGTTTTTTTTTATTTTTCCCCTAGTACCATATATTATGGTATATCCCCCTGAGATAACCTTCACATGAAATTTCCAGATACACCAGTACATTCTGATCAGCCTTTGAATAAGGTTCTGGGGAAATTCTTTGGAAAGTTACAGGGTCAGCCTTATGAAAGAGGATCTACTTAAAACCTTTTGCGAAGCCAAAACATCTGCTGCAAGGTTCTACTTACCATAGAACTCACAATAGAACAAAATGTGGAATTCTTTAGGGTACTTGAACGAATGTACCAATAGTCTTAACAAAGCTGTATATAAAATCTCTCCTGCAGGATCCTGTGCCCTCACCTCCATGGCCTGGGTTTGATTCCCAGGCAGATTAACAACCCAGTAACTGAGGACTTAACTCACAGTGCTGGTCTCAAGCTTGGATAAAATTGGAAGGGTTGCATCAGGAGGGTTACCCCAAACAGGACAACAACAGTAAATGAGCTCTCAATGTGACATAATTGTAACATCCCCAACCTGTAATATTCATTTCCGTTACTAAAATGTTCTTGTAACATTGTTACATGACCAAAAAAAAAAAATCACATAAGCTAACATTGTTATCCAGGACTAAGAAATTGGTGCTAGTAGCAAGCTAGTACTGTGGTACTGGGGTAAAATGGTGTAAAGTTTTCTGCTGCATGTAGGGTAAGGTCACATGCATTCAGTTTGTGTTGTTTACTGTACAGTGCTCTCATGCTAACTAGCCAATTAGCTAATACTAACCCAAAGTTATTGACATTTTCTTTCTTAGTGACTCTTTCAGTTGATACTGTAATGTACATTGTTTTTAAATGACATATATTTAGACTGAATTGTAATAATAATTTAATAATCTTTTATTAAACACTTAAATTGGAAGTTTAATTTACGGTACATTAAAAAGGAAATGTTACAAAAGCATTAAATCAAGTAACGACTACATTTCCTATAAGCTGATTTACACAGTGATGGCTATTTAGAGGAAAAACTATGTATTTATCACCTGAGAATAGCATATATTAGTTAAATTTAGTTGTTTATATTAGTCTAACAAATGCTAAATAAGCTAATCCCACCTGTCACTGCTAGTTATGTTAAAGGGAAACAGTATTGATGTTGATGTGTGTTAGTGTTGTACGAGTTTGAACTCTATCGAGTGCCTGAGAGCTGAATGAGCAGAATCAGTAGCCGGTCCTGCTAGTTCAGCTTAGTTTCAGCTATAATCTAAGACACCGTGTCACTGTGTTTCAGTCAGATTAGGAGTGGAACTAATCCTTTTTGGTTAGCATCAGAGAAAGTGTCCAACGTTAAGGTTTTGAAAAGCTCTAAGAGAAAAGAGAAAAGCTCTTTGATTAGCTCTGTTATTAATAAACTATAAGCAATGAATAATAATGTATTGTTTGGTAAATTTGACATTACCGAAAATTGCTGTATTAATACACAATGAATATTATAAATTAGTTATAAATTCATGCATTAAAGATAGATGACTAATAACAAGCTTGGATCTTTTGTGCTAATGATATTTGATCAATAATTCCATAAGACTTCCATAAGACACACTAAGAATATACTATGATGCAGTAGGGATATAATCAATTGTGGGTTTGTGTGATTGCTGTGTTGCTTTATTACTTTTATCCCATAACAACATGACAATGATTACATTAATTAATTATATAAAAAAACTGAATGCTGTGGTGTAAAAATCATGATAGCACCATTTAGGTTATGTGAATTTGTTTCCTCACATTTTTAAGGCAAAAGGTGAAGTTCATGGCTAAGTTTAACCATCTTGAAAGTTTTAGTTGCATGCATTAATATAAACCTGTGAGCTATTACAAGAGCCACTGCTACAGAAAATAAATCACATCTTCTGACCAATCAGAATCGAGCAGAATCTTTGGTGTAGCTCATATACTCACTTGCTATCCAGCTCCTGCTGGTTATTTCAATGCCAAAGAACATTCATTAATTTAAAGGGGTAACATGGGAACTTACCAGTACTTATGTGTTAACCTTGTTAATTAACCTAATGATCTGCTAATTAAAGATAACAGTCTCTAAATTAAGCTATTGATCGATAGCTATTCTTGTTTCTGCCCAGCGGGAAGATAGTTGTGGCCTTTTTTGTCCTCATCACCTTTATATACTCAGTTCTCTTATTGTACTCAAATAGCTGTCTGTTTGAATTATTAACCTAATTAACAGATTAATGTTAATTAGCAGAATGAACACACAGCTAACATTGTGACTCGAAATTTGTAACAAAGTGCTGCAAATCCTAGGTTTATTTATATTAACGTGTATTTCCTTATATGTTATCGTTCCTATAGTAACAGTAAAGTTCACAGGCATTTGTACTGTGGAAACCTACAAACTGAATGGTTGCTATGGTGATGCTTTCTGTAAGGAGATGTTTACATGTTAAATATAACTGCAAATGGATAAAAAGTACAAGATCTGTAATATATAAATGCTTATATATAAGCACTTATTATGGGATGTTCCCTTATAGGAAAATAATCCCATAACAGAAGCTCGGCTTTATCGCATTGCTGTTGATTATTTTCCCAAAACAACATGACATAAAGTGATTTATTCCTTAAGTGATTATTTAATAGACTGCTCGGTCAGTTACGAGTCTCCTCGGTGGTTGTTTGTCTGTGAGTGACTAACGATTAACAAATTATTATTTTTATGGTCCATCATTGATGTCATATTATTATTATTATTATTATTATTATTATTATTATTTAGCTTAACATGCTGTCTGAAGCATGTGCCATCATTATTATCTACAGAATTAAGCAAGTTACTAATAAAAAAAGGGGAAAAAACAAATCTGTAAATATAGCATCAGTTTCCTATATACTACATACACTCTAGTGACAAGTCCAGACCTGAGAATAACATTAGTTCTTCAATAAATCACCACAGAACCTGACAATGTTAACCTTTTAACATGGAGCTGTTTTTTTTTTATTTTTTTTTATTCTTTTTTTAAACCTCAGGTGTCTTTTCTAGCCATGATCAATCACACACATTCGGTGCTTAGATGGTAATTGGTAGCACACACTCCAGTAAATCAATCATTTCTTGCTGATAGTGTAAAATCAATAAGGATGGCCTCGGGTGATCGATTCTGTTCAGCAGGTATGCTCCTTTTTTTCCCCCTGAGAGTTCCCATTTACCGCTAAGCAAATATCACAAACTCTGTCTTCTGCCCCTCTTTTCTAATCTTATTCAAGCTCTGGACTGACGCAGGAACCTCTGTACAGATTGTGTAGTCTTGAGGCTGTGGGAAGTCTATTCATCTCCATATTAGCTTTAGATATTGTGGCTTTCAGGAGGAAAAGGTTCAGACTGTTCTTGTTTTTCTTAAGGAGCAGGATTTGTCCGGGTCTGAGACGATCGCTGTAGATATCTACCTTCTGAATATTTTGTACTATTTTGAGGTGCACGATTACAGGGAGTAGCTTCTGATTTCTTAAATAATAACAGGTCTGGACGTAAAGGCATAATTAGTAGCCCACATGATGGCAGCAAAGCTCCGGATACCACAAATCATGCGATCTTTCCTTTCATTTGCTCTCTCCACCTCTCTGTCTGCAGTGCACTGCAGAAAAGGGCATTTCCTCTCTTTCTCCCCCCTCCTTGTTTGCCTCGCAGGCTTTACCCAGTTATTTCAGCGAAATGGTGCCACCTTGACACAAGTTCCTCATCAAATATTCTCTTATAGCCCAAATCTGGCTGGAACTCTTATGTGCTTTTGTAATGAAATGGGATTACTGCAGTCTACTTTTCCACCCCTTTCTGCTTCATACACCATACTGTTGGAGTAGAGATTTACTACAGACTAAAACTAATATTATAGATTCCATCATCTCAGAATCGGCAAAGTCCGATATCACACGCTGAGCTCTTTTTATTAGCCGTGATTATTAATTACAGAGGTACTGCAATGAGTTTCCTTTGGCATTATGCCTGTTAATATCCAAGCAAGAAAGAGGAAGAGGAGGAGCAGGAGGAGGAGGAGGAGGAGGAGGAGGGAGGGGGGTGTGTGGCCTATTTGCCTGTCAGTGCTACTGAGAGAGGCACGGCCTTTGTGCCAGTCTGTCTGGTGTAGTTGGTGTGGCTTATGTGCATTACTGTTTCTGTGAAAGAGGTGTGGTCTCTGTACCTTTCAGTCTAAGTGAAGAAGGCGTGGCTTTTGCATTAATTATAATTAGAGGAGGTGTGACCTATGCACCTGTCAAGAAACATTAATTCTGATCACGTTCTCATGCATCAAAAAAATATCCAAATTGTTTTGCAGCCTTTATATTCCATTTATTTGCATGTGTTTAGGTTTTGTTTTGTTCCATACTTTGTCAAGTTTGCATAATGGAGTGCATCTGAACCAGATGCACTACATTTGCCTAAACAAAAAATGAACAAAAATAAATAAATATAAAACAAAACAAAGAAGATGAATGGCCCAGACATGAAACTGAAACTTAGAGGTCTGCATCAATTTCTACAGAGTCAGACAGTCAAACTGCAGCCGTCGCTGCTACCCAGCGGTCCCACTGTTCATTTGTGCTACACAGTTTTGAGGAAAGGGTGATATTCATTAAAAAAAACTATTTGCATGAAATAACATCCTGTCCAAAGCATTATAATATCCCTAAAGATTTTTGTCTCAATGTAGACATAATTTTCTACATTAAAAAAAAAAAAAACTTTCTCCAAAGCCTACAATGATTTTATTTACTGATGGATTTATTTGAGGCCATAAACTTGTGGCATGCCGATACTGTGGCTTAGTGGTTAGCATGTTTGCCTCACACCTCCAGTGTTCTGGGTTCGAGTCTCGCTCCCGCTCACTGTGTGTGTGGAGTTTGCATGTTCTCCCCGTGCTTGCTGGGTTTCATCCGGGAACTCCGGTTTCCTCCCACAGTCCAAAGACATGCTTCTAGGCTGATTCGAGTACCTAAATTGTCTGTAGTGTGTGAGTGAATGAGTGTGTGTGTGTGCCCTTCGATGGGTTGGCACTCTGTCCAGGGTGTATCCTGCCTTGATGCTCGATGACGGCCTGAGATAGGCACAGGCTCCCCGTGACCCGATGATAGATCGGATAAGCGGTAGACAATGGAATGGAATGTTGTGGTATTGTTTCTGTGTGGAAAGTTCCTCATATTCAGAATTGGGTTGCGTATGTGGTGAAAGTCAACGTTCTTGATGCGGTGTTTAGATTACGTTCAAGGTTTAAAGCTATTTATTTCTCACAAACATTACATTCATGTGATGCTATGTTGGTAAAAAAAACAAAATGTACAAAAATTAAATATAGTAAAATATCCTAGATTTTTGCCCTAGAAATATCCTTGAATTACCTCTGTGTATTTCGCACCTTCACGGTTAGCAGATTTTTTAAATTGTCTACACCACCAGCTTTAAATATAAGCACTTGCCTGTAAAAAAAAAATCAGCAAGTCAATAAAAAGAATGTAATATAACGTAGCATAAAATCAAGAGACAATTTCAAATCAATCTAGTAGATTAAGAATATATTGTCCTAGTTGTAATGTTCACATTCATGTGGTTAGTGTCACGAATCTCCTCCTGACACTGTGAGCCGAGCTGCGCAGCAACCCTGCAGTGCTATGATGCTCTGTTTCACAGCCGCTTTGTTTGTTTGCGCAGCCATGCGCTTTTGTTTTGAGTCACGTCTTTTCTCCACCTGTTTAATCTCACCTGTTTTGTGCTTAGGTCTTGATTTATATTAAACCATCGTGTGTGTTTGCATGATGGTGAAGTGTACGCTTCGTTCTTTTGAGTCTGTGATGTAACCAAAGCCTCTCATTGTCTTTTGATATTATTATTATTATTATTATTATTATTTGGGGAGCGTTAGTGTTTCAAGTGTTTATGGCTCTAGGTTGAGGATCAGGGTTCTAGCCCCAGCACCACCAAGCTCCACTGTTGGGCAATGCAGGGGCACTCCAGGGACGATGCATCATAGCTGCCTCTGCGATCTGACCCCAACTTCCTCAGCTGGGATACATGAAGAAAAGAATTACACTGTGCTGTAATGTATGTGTGGCGATAATAAAGGCTTCTTGCCTCAGAAGATTATTATAGTATTGATAGATTAGTACCTCAGTGGTTAAGGTGTTGGATTATTGATCAGAAGGTTGTAAGTTCAAACCCAAGAATCACCAAGCTGCCACTGCTGAGCCCTTGAGCAAGGACTTTAACCCTCAACTGCTCCAGATAAGGGCGTTTGCAACATACCATAAATTTAACATAAATGATAACCTAATGTCTTGACCACAGCTTGTTCTTGACTCTGCCTTGTTTTTTTATTTTACTCCTAGCCTGCGATCCTGTCCTTGGCCTGTTTTTGGACCTGTTTACTGCCTGATGGTTTTGGAGCTGTTTCTTTTGGAATATAGAAATAAATAAAGCACACCTGCACCTGTGTCCTTACAACTTGCCTCTGTCCTGCCGTCCCTCTGTCCCTGTGGTCACCTGACAATTCACTAGAACAAAACCCATCTGTTTAGCAGATTTATATCATCCTATTATTTATCTCTTTACCTCATCCTCTGATGGTTACCTATACGGTTTACTAAACGCTGTCAGACCTTGTTACTAGGTGAAGGTCAGAATCCTTACCCAACCTGTAGAACATTCTCATACCTGCTGAACTGTACTGAAGTCTGAATACTGTAGACAATTTAGGCATGAAATCCTGAGTAAGCATGAATAACACGAGGCTAAATAAGCCCTTGTTGGAAATAAAGTTGTTCATAAGCAGGTGATGTTGTAGAGCTCGGTGGTAGCTGTAGCTTCCTCACTGAGCAGAGGTGGAGATCATTAGTGCATTAATAGAGCGTGCAGGGAAATCAAAGCCTCCTGAGCTCCTTTCACTCCCTCTTACACTCAGCTACTGTGTCATCTTGTTAGACTCCTCTGTCTTTTTTTTCCCCACTGGACCTTGTAATCTTTGTCCTTGGGTAATATTACAAGCGCCTCAAAGAAGTATGTTGAGAGGGAAAGAAAGCATATGCTCTAATTTTCACTGAATGTAAGGAATTATGTTATGGAGGCAGATTCTTACAAGCTCTGCTCAGGTCACGTGACTGACCGCATAGGTGAGGTTTGGCCGGAGATAAGAGCAAAATGAATCACGAATAAATTTGTGTAATCATCGGCTTCTTTAGCTGATCTGGAAGCAAGGCAGGATAACAGACCCATATGAGATGCCAGTCTACTGCACACACTCGTTCACACCGAGGGGCAATTTAATATGGTCAGTCCACCTGTCGGAAAACCGCAGGATCCGGAGGAAACCCATGTGGACACCATGAGAACAGAACAAACCTCAGATCAAATAAGATCAACTAATAATAATAATAATAATCATAGAGATACTTGCATGAGACAAACAACAAACTGGGAAATAAGAAGAGCGTGCTCAATGAAAACAGAAGAAAAAATAATCTCTCAGTATCTGTTCATGTTTCTGGACCTGTCCTGTCATTGTTTTTTTGCCCTACTGTTTGTGTCTTGATTTATTTTGGTTGATTAAAATATTGTTTTGATTTATTTTGGAAAGGACCCAGGACCACCAAAGCTGCCACTGCTGGGCCCTTAATCAAGGCCCTGAACCCTTATTTGCTCAGTTGTATAAGTGAGATAAATCGTAAGATGTCTGGATAAAGGCGTCTACCAAATGCCATAAAGGTAACTGTAAAATAAAAAAAAATGCAAAAAATTATACACTTCAGGATGTTTGATTGTAAAAATATCCAATGTACACAATGAAAACAGAAGGAAAAAAACAAAAAGCACATGGTGCATTTGGTCACGAAAATTTGGAAGCGATTTGGGACGGATCAAATCACGACTCTTCATCGGGAAGGCCTGAAAAGTGATGACGTCACATCCCTTGTCCTCGTCTGGACTGGATTTTGCATGTTAATTCTTCTGTGATTCCTATCGACAAAAAATATACAAAGGTTTCTTTAGCTTGTTACTATAGCAATGAATTTTATGTACAGCAAAAGGCTTTTACCTTCTAAAAGTTCATGACTTGGGCTTGAACTTTGCACTGAACATTTTATGAGTTCTATGAAAAAACTACACACATTCAGATCGTTTATTTCTTCCTGTTTCCCCATGAACTGTCTGAATACCTTCCTGCCCAATATCGCGTTTTCAAAGCCAATGCGTTAATAAAGACTCTCTTTTTTTGGTTTCTCTATACAAATGCTTCAGCCTTGTTAGGCCTCGCAAAGCTCTTTCTTTTCAGCTCTCTTTTTTTTGTTAAATCTCTATCCGGTACACATCCTCCTCTCAAGGACAACGTTGAGTTTCCTTGTGTGCAATGGCAGCCTATTGAAAATGGTTTTCTTTAGCTGCCATGTGCGGCTGATCTGTGTTTTATGCGGCAACCTTTTCTACATTGAGTTCACTATTTGTTGTTTTTGGTCAGGTCTTAATTCTGAAAGTTCTTCCGAAGCACTGGGTACGAGTCCCAGGTTAATTACAGAAAAAAACAAAAACATGGCAGATCTCTGGTAACACTTTGTCGTGAAGATGTGAAGTGTTTGTATGGGACGGTTTGGAAATGACCCATCTTAGCTGGAAACGGTTTTGCTTGGCTATTGTACAGTACAGAGCACTTTCTTCGTGTTATATCTGACAAACGGGACTCAAGACATAGAACTGTGAGGGCAACAAGGTGCAGGTGAGCACAATCAGGGAAATAAACCAATACAAATGCAACACAATGAAAGATGAAGATACAAAAAACAACACAGCAAAAAAAATTATTACTATTATTAATATTACTATTATTATTACTAAATTATTATTATTACTATTACATAGTAATCTGACAGATCCTCACATTAGAAGCCTCCTATCTCTTGATTTCTTGATTAATATTTAATTTAAATTAACCTTTTTTAGTAATACACTGGCATTCAATGGACTAATCCTATTAATAAATAAACATGTGTTTTTCCCTCTGTTGTATAACCTTATATAGTATTTTAGGTTGAAGATGAAATTTTAGCTGCTTTTTAGATGAACAAGCACATAGCATCTCAGAGAGCAGAAATGGGTTTGAGCTCAACATTCACTTTGAAGATACAAACATCTGCGTGGAAAAAAGGATGTGGTAGCTTAGTGGTTAAGGCATTGGACTACTGAGCGGAAGCTTGTGTGTTTGAATCCCAGGTCCACCAAGCTGCAACTACTGGGCCCCTGAGCAAGGCCCTTAACCCCAAAAATGCTCAGTTGTTTAAAAAAAATGAGATGAAAATGTAAGTCACTCTGGATAAGGGTGTCTGCTAAATGCTGTGAATGTAAAAAAAAGTTTTTATATAATACACATCTTTCTTTCTTTCTTTCTTTCTTTCTTTCTTTCTTTCTTTCTTTCTTTCTTTCTTTCTTTCTTTTTCTTTTCTTTCTTTTCTTTAATTAATCTCGGAGCATCTCAGAGAGCAGAAATGGGTTTGATATCAACATTTACTTTGAAGATACAAACATTTGTGTTTTTGTATTTTTGGAACTTTTCTATAAATATATTGCCTAGGTGAGTACATACTATAAGTACAGGTGCATCTCAATAAATTAGAATGTCGTGGAAAAGTTCATTAATTTCAGTAATTCAACTCAGATTGGGAAACTCGTGTATTAAATAAATTCAATGCACACAGACTGAAGTACTTTAAGTCTTTGGTTCTTTTAATTGTGATGATTTTGGCTCACATTTAACAAAAACCCACCAATTCACTCTCTCAACAAATTAGAATATGGTGACATGCCAATCAGCTAATCAACTCAAAACACCTGCAAAGGTTTCCTGAGCCTTCAAAATGGTCTCTCAGTTTGGTTCACTAGGCTACACAATCATGGGGAGTTGAGTTGAGTGGAAGGAAAAAGTTGAGTGGAAGGAAAAAGTGTGGAAGAAAAAGATGCACAACCAACCGAGAGAACCGCAGCCTTATGAGGATTGTCGAGCAAAATCCATTCAAGAATCTGAGTGAACTTCACAAGGAATGGACTGAGGCTGGGGTCAAGGCATCAAGAGCCACCACACACAGACATGTCAAGGAATTTGCCTACAGTTGTCGTATTCCTCTTGTTAAGCACTCCTGAACCACAGACAACGTCAGAGGCGTCTTACCTGGGCTAAGGAGAAGAAGAACTGGACTGTTGCACAGTGGTCCAAAGTCCTCTTTTCAAATGAGAGCAAGTTTTGTATTTCATTTGGAAGCCAAGGTCCTAGAGTCTGGAGGAAGGGTGGAGAAGCTCATAGCCCAAGTTGCTTGAAGTCCAGTGTTAAGTTTCCACAGTCTGTGATGATTTGGGGTGCAATGTCATCTGCTGGTGTTGGTCCATTGTGTTTTTTGAAAACCAAAGTCACTGCACCCGTTTACCAAGAAATTTTGGAGCACTTCATGCTTCCTTCTGCTGACCAGCTTTTTGAAGATGCTGATTTCATTTTCCAGCAGGATTTGGCACTGCCCACACTGCCAAAAGCACCAAAAGCTGGTTAAATGACTATGGTGTTGGTGTGCTTGACTGGCCAGCAAACTCACCAGACCTGAACCCCATAGAGAATGTATGGGGTATTGTCAAGAGGAAAATGAGAAACAAGAGACCAAAAAATGCAGATGAGCTGAAGGCCACTGTCAAAGAAACCTGGGCTTCCATACCACCTCAGCAGTGCCACAAACTGATCACCTCCATGCCACGCCCAATTGAGGCAGTAATTAAAGCAAAAGGAGCCCCTACCAAATATTGAGTACATGTACAGTAAATGAACATACTTTCCAGAAGGCCAACAATTCACTAAAAATGTTTTTTTATTGGTCTTATGAAGTATTCTAATTTGTTGAGAGAGTGAATTGGTGGGTTTTTGTTAAATGTGAGCCAAAATCATCACAATTAAAAGAACCAAAGACTTAAACTACTTCAGTCTGTGTGCATTGAATTTATTTAATACACAAGTTTCACAATTTCAGTTGAATTACTGAAATAAATGAACTTTTCCATGACATTCTAATTTATTGAGATGCACCTGTACTTCTGAAACACTACAAAGTCCTGAATGTCTACTTTCATATGAGCTTCATGTTAACCATCACTGTGGAGTGGAACATGACAAAGACACTCAATCATCAATGGGTATGGGCAAAATCATGACAAAAAAAAAAGGTCAAAGACTCAAAGAGGCATCAAGAGTTTGGTTTAGCAGCCTCACTCTTCGACTAGAAAGTAACCTGCAAGTGGTCTGCTAGTGGTTGAGATAAAAAAACTCAAGCGACCGTGTCCTCTGTTGCCTTCTGTGACCTTGTAGAGTGCTGTAAAGCTTCATTTATTTAACAGGATCCCAGATGGTAAGCTGTAGTCTGTGGGCACAGCAGTGATAATGGAGAATGGAGAAAATACCCTGCAGTCTGGTCACCACCCCATTATAGATACTGAAATGACACACAAACCTTCTCATTGAACTTCAAAGCCAGCAAATGAAAAGATCTCACTTTTGCTGGTAAAAAAAAAAGGGAAAAAAAAGAAAAATCTTCAGAAAATAGACTTGAACCAAACACAGCTACATCAAGCTGTCATTCTGGCTTCAATACACTGATCCTTTAGCATTCCCATGGTAACAGCTTGCACTAATCCATATTTTTTATTTAAAAAAATGTTGTTTTCTTTAAGGAAACACCTATTTATCGTTTAACGTCTGATATCTTTGTGTTTCTTTGTAACATATCAACCTGCTTTTCTTGACTTCATGGAGCATCTTTATGACTTCAGGAGAGGACAAAACAAGTTGCTGATGAGGGAGTATCATGAACTCCGCCACTCAGCACCCCGTGTAGTTTCCATGTTGTTTTGCCAAGTGTCTCTGGCTGCGTCTCAATCCGCTCCCTAGTTCACTCCTCAGGGCGCCGATCAAAAAGTCGACCGTTTTAAGTTCTGTCTTTCTCTCAATCGCAAAATCCTTCCAATGTTCGCTCACTAAAAAATCCCATAATGCACCACAAAAACAAAAGGGCGTCCATGTTCTCTACGTTCTCATGGAGTTGTCATATTTTCGGAAGCAAAATGGCGGACGAACCGAACTCACAGCAGCATCATTTACACATGTAAGCAGCTTGTTGAGGTTGTTGTAGCTCTCTAATGATTAATAATATATGTTTAGAACTTTATTTGGCCGTCTATGTACAGTTCGCTTGACTCTAACGACTTTAAAGTGTTTTAAGATGTTTTTAAAAATCCACTAGCTCGCCTATGATCCTGCTCGAAGCACCGTGACAGAAAGGCGTGTGATTAATGAGCTAGACATTTATTTGACGTAGATAATGAAACTGAAATGTTTTGGGGTTTTAGCGTCTGATGAGGAAATGATTGTTCTGTCTCTGGAAAAAGCAATGTGTAGTGAGTCAAAGTCATTATCAGTGTCTAGACTAGTGTACGTAATACTGACTCTCAACCTAAGGAGCAAGATTTTGCTGATTGAGACACTCCATCTGTATCTGCTTTGGTTGTATCTCTGCACTTTTCCTGTTGTTTTTTTTTTTGCCCTACTGTGTTCACCTGTTATGTGTTCTATATGTTGTTTGTGCCATTTTTATCACTCTTGCTTGTGTCTTGATGTTTGATTGTTTTGGGATTTTTTGAAAAGTGGTTAAAGTGTTGGGGTTTGAATCCCAGGACCACCAAAGCTGCCACTGCTGGGCCCTTGATCAAGGCCCTGAATCCTAATTTGCTCAGTTGTATAAGTGGAATAAAATGTAAATCGCACCGGATAAGGGTGTGTAACGATCGGGGATGGACGTCACTCGCTCGCCCACAGTAGCAGCTCAGACCCAAATGTAGGGATTCATTATGAGCACTGTAGATTAAATGTAACAGAAACAAACCCTAAGTATGACATGGAAACTTAGACAACCTCAGGAAAACATGACAATACCATAAAAACCTGGATAACACAGCGTCCAGCCTTACGGGACACACACAACATTATGTCAACAAAGTCAACGGAAAACAAGAGACAGGTGAGAAAGCAGGAAAACACATTAGGAAAGGGCGTGGCACCACCCACATGGGAATGACACAGTGACATATAAATAAACCCCTTGCCAGGACCCCCTAGTGGTCTGGCAAGGAACTGTCCCAGTAACTCCTAACAGGGTGTTTACCAAATGCCAACAATAGAATTTTATTTTTTTTTTAAATTGAGGAATAAAGCACTTCAGGATGTTTGTTGCTAAGAAAATATCCAATATCTGGACTTAACTCATGTTATTTATAAGAACCCTTCTTATTCTTCATGTGGCTCATCTTTTTTATTCCCCTTTCAGTTCGTCTCCTTTTCCTGGCTGTTCTCTGGACGAATTAAAATGTCTTGGAGCGAGATTATCTAAAACCGTCGCATGCGGCCGTGTACGTTTTATTGGGAAAATTACTTTAAGAGAATGGATGGAGCAGATATCCAATCTCAGCCCGGGGGTGAAGTCATCAAAAATCCATTCTGTCAGGTTTTAATAATGCAGGACTTAATATCGGGCGACGTGGAGAGAAGTGATCAAGCTGATCAGCCTTGTGACTGTGTGGAGGTGCTCGGGATGGCTGCTGTGTGTATGTGTGTGTGTGTGTGTGTGTGTGTGTGTGTGTGTGTGTGCGTGAATGCATTCATACATTTCTATGCCAGGTCTCCATACAAATAACACCTGGGAATTATGGGGTTTTTGGATTACCTGTGTGTGCGTGTGTGTGTGTGCGTGTGTGTGTTTGTGTGCGTGTGTTTGTGTACAGAAATATTCGACAATTTAGACCTTGTGGGATCCTTGTGTATCTGCTCCCCAGGTTTGCAGCTGCAGCTTTTATTAAAAAAAGCCAAAAGGTTGGTTACTGAGGTTAAGGTTAGCATTTAAGTGTAGCATAGCATTAATTAGCTGCATTAATAATCATGCCTAACGAAGGTGTTCAAGGATATGTGTGCACATGCACAGATTTCTATTTAGCTTCTAAGGTTAAAGTTAGGATTAGCTTCAGGGACAGGCTTCAGAGCCTTCAGGTCCTCAGCTACGATCAGTCTTCTATGATTGGTCAGAAAATGTTAGAGATTAATTAATTAATTAATTAATAAAACGTCAATACGAGGTCCTTGAAACACAGAAAAACGAGTATATACTGTACTTGTATAGAGTTTATATTCACTACAGGGGAACATTTTGCTCCCCAAGGAACAAATAAACAATCAGAAAAGTGGTCCTTTAGCTTGAATTATGTGCCTACAGCGAGTTATAAAGGTACACCGTGTTCACCAGGAACAAACAATACAAAACACGTCCCCTGAGGTACCACCCCTGCGACGCGTCCTGGTAGAGTTTAGCATTTCTTTATTCTATTACGCGGTGTATTCTCAGCACAGGATATGCAGTGTACAATAACTCAGTCGAATAATGAATCTTCATGTGAATTTTATACAATCATACAGTATGATGTGAAATATTTCCCCTGGGTCCTAGTGAACTCTGGGTAAAGGGAATCCTGGGTTGTGTAGTTGGAGGTTTCACACTGCTCCTACTTTATCCGGGGTGAACACTGAATCCTGCTCTTCATAATCTGCCCTTGTTTCACACTCTACATTCCTAAACCCTGCTGCAACCTTCTTCTCATTTATTCGCAGCATCAACGATCCTGATTGGATAAATCCAGCGCGCGGCCGCTTTAAATAACGCCTCGTCTCACGCCTTCACGTTCATCAGTGAGGAAAAAGGTTCAGGTCTGTGCTTCTGCACCCGAGCAGGTTTTCTTATCTCTTTTTTTTTTGCTCTTTTTAAGTTTGTGGTGTAGTTGACCAGACGTTTGTTCTTTGATCCCTTTGACTTCCGCTAATTTTTCAGTGTGCCATATTTCCCCCTCGCTCTAGCGCGCACGTTTTTTTTCCGCCTGACTCCATCTACCGAGCCGTTTTTGTTCAGTGTTGCTACGTCCTGGTTTTCACCTGATGTGAGGTTTTCACTCGCTGTTCACTTTCTGATCGGATTTCTGTTGCTAAGCAACAAGCCGTAAGGTTCTAACAGGGCATGGTTTCACACTGTACACGTTCAGCACCGCGATGTGGAGTTAACACTGTAAAAGCTTCAGAGCAGCGTTTCATAACCCCGGGGAAAAAGCCCTGCTTCTTAACCCCACCTCTACATCACACCTGTCACACCTTCCTCTGCCCCGGGGGCAAAAAGGCGGGGTTTAGAACGACCAAAACCGGGGATTAAGCTCAGTCTGAAATAAAGCTCTATATTTTATTTGTAAGAGTTTATCACCACCTTTAATCAAGATCCAAATGTTGCATAAATCTCATTAAAATGTTGTTTCCTCTAACTCCTTTGCATATGAAGCCATTTAGGTAATTATTGTTTGCAAATCGCATGCAACATTCCCACTACATCAGATAGCACATGCAAATTAGGCTGAAAAATATTGGCTCAAATTTAGTGGGGAGAGAGAGAGAGAGAGAGAGAGAGAGAGAGAGAGAGAGAGAAAGAGGGGTCTATCAGGAGTAATGAGCAGATAAAGAGAGAAAATCTAATTTTCCAGTGAATCCCACACATGTCAAGTGTCTCGGCGCAGTACAAACGCCACGACAGACGAAGCAGGAAGTAGGACAGGAAGTGAAGCGTGAGGTCTTTTTTTTTTTTTTTTTTTTCCTGAAGTCTAATCCATTTATCCACCTGTGTAGAGAACGTGAGCTTCACCCTGAGGTGTGTACATGTCACGCTGGCCCAGGTCATGAGCTCATCCCTCACTCTTCTGAGTGTCATATGAGCATGTGTGTGTGTGTGTGTGTGTGTGTGTGTGTGTGTGTGAGACCTTGTTCAGCGTATAATCCTCAGCCTGTCTGGCCTCTTTCCTCGACAGTGCCAGATGTGACCCAGACTCAGACACGGATCACACACGGCAGATTTCAGAACACACCCGTGCACATTACAGCAACACACACACACACACACACACACACACACACACACACACGGTCTAACTGGTCTGACTTTGAGTCACATCTGCTATCCTGCTGACCTGGGATTAGACTTCATCCGAGGGTAATAACCACTGATTCCATAAAACTCCAGCACTTACAGAGCTGCCATGGTTAGGCAAAATGTCCATCTCAAACAAACAATAAACAAACAATCATCATCATCATCATCATCATCATCATCATCATCATCATCATCATCATCACCATCATAATAAATTTTATTAAATCCATTAATCAGTAATAAATAAATAAATTTTCATACCACTAAAAAAAGTATAATTCATTTAATCTATGAATAAAACTATATAGGCAAAATGTCAATCCCAAAAATAAAAATATACACTAAACAAATAAATAAATGAATAAAACACAAAAAACAAACAAATAAATAATCTATTTATTAAATGAATAAACAAACAAACAAGTAAACAAATAAATAAATAAAATAACTAACTATCTAACTAACTAAATAAGTAAGTAAGCAAGTAAGTAAGTAAATAAATAAATAAATAAATAAATAAATAAATGTTTTTCTTACATCTGTAAATAAAATAAAATAAAATAAAATGAAACAAAATAAAATAAAATAAAATAAAACAAAACAAAATAAAAAAAAAAAATAATAATAATAAAAAAAAAAATAAATAAATAAAATAAAATAAAATAAAATAAAATAAAATAAAATAAAATATTCAGACAACAAATGAACAGAGAACTGTTAAATAAACTGGCTTGTTCAGTGTTAAAAAAAAAAAATTGACAATTTCAAAAGAATATATTTGATTCGGTTTGGCGTGAAGGCGAACACGTGCATCAGAGACATGTTTGTTGTTTCAAAGTGTTGCTCGAGCTGCATCAGTGGATGATGAGGGTGAAACTCCTTCAAACCAAATCAATAATATCCAGCGTTCATAAGAGTGATGATGCATAAATAAAGAAATAAATAGAATTCCTGGAATATTTGAGTCTAGACAACAATCAATGATTTCATATGCAGTAATTTGGCATTGATCTCTAGACGTGAATCACTGAGTTGTTGCTTTTTTTCGTCAGTTATCGGTTAGACACATTCTGGAGAAACTGCGCTGTACAAGAGGCTCGTGGTTGATGATGATCATAATGAGAACTTCAGCTTACAGCTTGACCTCTGTCTGACACCGGAGACTCCTTCCATGACTATTTAATAATAGAGAAAACGTAGCGTCTGTGGCGTGTAAATTGGTAAGTAAGAGTAAGAACTGGATGAACCAGGAACCTTACGACCAATCAGAATTCAGAATCAGTAAGACGGATGATGATGGAGGGAAGCCGCAGCAGTCATGAGGAAAACCCTGAAAAACAGCTCGAGAGAGAGAGTGAAAGGGAAACGTGTTTCTCACACAGATCACTCCCCAGGCGCATCCCTGTGTGTGTGTGTGTGTGTGTGTGTGTGTGTGTGAAATCTCTCTACCTCTCTCTCTCTCTCTCTCTCTCTCTCCTCTCTCTCTCTCTCTCTCTCTCTCTCTCTCTCTTTCTTCCCTCCCCCCTCCCTCTCTCCCTCTCTCCCTCTCTCTCTCTTTCTCTCTCTTCCTCTCTCCTCCTCCCCCTCTCTCTCACTCCTTTTCTCTCTCTCTCTCTCTCTCTCTCTCTCTCTCTCTCTCTCTCTCTCTCTCTCTCTCTCTCTCTCCCTCCCTCCCCCTATCTCTCACTCCCTTTCTCACTCTCTCCTTTTCTTTCTCTCTCTCTCTCTCTCTCTCTCTCTCTCTCTCTCTCTCTCTCCCTCTCTCTCTCTCTCTTTTCTCTCTCCCTCTCTCACTCTCTCTGTTTTTCTCTCAATGTTTGTGTTTTGCCCTTGGGTTCTGTAGCTCTAACAATCAGCATGTCTCAGTCTTGGTCGAACCCTATTAAAACACTCCCTGTGGGACAGCTTAGCACACACACACACACACTCACACACACACACACACACACACACACAAAGTATGAACTATCACCTCTTTCGGTGCAGAGTCTCTTATCCAATACGACTTATCCAATCACATGCATGTAATCATGTGTAGAATCTCCGCCTCGCAGTTTCAGGGTCACTGATTCAATCCTGAGCTCTCATCTTCTCATGTTCTTCTCGTGTAGGATCTGTGGTTTCATCCCTGCATCCAAAAACACCAGGTAGGCGGTTGGCTGTGCTACAGTAAGTAGAACTAGTGAATGATCCAGAGTGAACCTGCTCGTACCCACCTTTTTCCTGGGATAGATTCTGGATGCACCTGGATCCTGACCAGGCCAGGAGTGGGCGGGATTAAACTTTCTGTGGGAAAGTTTCCTTCAAGGAGTGTGAGATTGAGTGGGGTTAAAATAAAAAAAGAAAAACGATCAAACGTCTCGACTATTTCCACAGTGCTAGTCGAAAGTGGAAATGTGGTCACAGAAAAGAAAAGCTGGAAATCCAAGAGAGGAAAATGAACTGTGGGGGGGGACGAACTTCTTTCATCTTTGCCCTGTCAATCACTGATTGTTGATACATCAATCAATAAACTAACTAACTAACTAACTAACTAACTAACTAAAAAAACAAACAAATAAATAACTAACAATATGAATAACAGTAATAATACATTTATTAATACAGTACTCAATAATCAAAATCAATCAGCAAACTAAACAAACAAACAAACAAATAAATAAGTAAATAAATAAATAAATACATTTTCCATCTCAAATATAAAAAATAAACAAAAAAAATAAATGAATGAAAAAAACAAACAAACAACCACAATAAAAAAATAATAAAATAATACCTTTATTAATACAATAAATAATCAATCAATAAACAAATGAATTAAATAAATAGGCAAATGTTTCATTCCCAATAAAATAAAAAATAAAAAAAAAACAAATAAATAAATAAAAAAATTAATAAAAATTTTTATTATTATTATTATTATTATTATTATTATTATTATTATTATTATTATTATTATTATTATCAATACACAAAGTAACTAAAAATAAATGAATATAATTTTCATCCCAAAAATTTAAGTAATTAAAAAATAAATTAAATAAACAAATGAATAAACAAACAAATTAATTAATTAAGGTTTTTTTTTTCCCAAAAAAAATTAAATATTTCTATAAAAATTTGAAATATTCAGACTCATGCGAAATATGAATAAACAATCTTGATGTTACTTTGGTTTTTGATTCCTGTTAATCACAGCGGCTCGCTCAATAAGGAGACTCTTTGTGTGTTACTGTAGCAATGATGTCGCCGCTTCACCTGTTCATGTTATCCGGATCTCATCTCTAACGGTTAAAGTTGTCATGTTAGTTACTTAAACAGAAGCTTGATGTCATTTTTCGGTTCAGGACGATCTCCAGGATGAATAATGGACCGTTGTCAAACTCTCTGGAAAGTATTCTGATTAAAGCAGGAGTCTGTAATTGTGTTGAGACTAAAACTACACGTCTCTGGAGAGAAAAGTGGAGGAAAAGAAAAGACACGTAATCCCTATCTAATTCTCCCTTCCAATCCTCCAATCTCCAACCCAAAGGAATCTCTCTCTCTCCTCTCTCTCCCCTCTCTCTCTCTCCCTCTCTCTCTCTCTCTCTCTCCTCTCTCTCTCTCTCTCTCTCTCTCTCTTTCTCACTCACTCACTCACTCACTCTCTCTCTCTCTCTCTCTCTCTCTCTCTCTCTCTCTCTCTCTCTCTCTCTTTCTCACTCACTCACTCACTCACTCTCTCTCTCTCTCTCTAACCTACAGTGAGGGAATGACAGAAACACAGCTTCACCTCGAGGGCCCTCACAAGAATGATTCACAATTGCTCTCTTTCTCTTTCTGTCTCTCTGTCTCTCTGTCTCTCTGTCTCTCTCTCTCTCTCTCTCTCTCTCTCACTCTCTCTCTCTGTCTCACTTTTCTCTCTCTCTCTCTCTCTCTCTCTCTCTCTGTCTCACTTTCTCTCTCTTTCTCATCCTTTCTCTCTCTCTCTCTCTCTCTCTCACTCTCTCTCTCTGTCTCACTTTCTCTCTCTCTCTCTCTCTCTCTCTCTCTCTCTCTCCCTCTCTCTCTAACCTACAGCGAGAGAAACGACAGAAACATGGCTTACACCTCAAGACCTTCGTGAGTCTTATTCACTAATGCGTCTCTCTCTCTCTCTCTCTCTCTCTCTCTCTCTCTCTCTCTCTCTCTCTCTCTCTCAATTCCCTCTCTCAATAACACTTTCATCCTGCAAAATAATGGATGATGAAAAAACAGAAAAAACCCAGAATGATGCATCTAAACAAAGATGACGTTGAGCGTCGAGCTCTGAAGAGCAAGATGAAAGTCTGAAAGCCAAACAAAAGTCTGCGAGAGACTTATACTTCCAGTTCAATCTGCAAGTGAGTCATGAGGCATACCGGGGGAAAGTATATATAGCTTCATAAATCACTCCAGAGTTCTACAAATTGAACGATTATTTTCAGCAGGAAGGGAAGACGGAAGAACATGAATAGGGAACCGTGCGAGATTTCATCATTGAGGAAGCTGCATTAGCATTAAAGCATTAGCAATTTTCAAAGGTCTCACTTAATAAACGAACAGGAAGTTAAACAGTGTGGGTTTCCTGCATAGTTTGAAGTTCGGTGTCATAGTTTTTGAGCATGTGTCCAAGTCTATCGGATTACTAGCATGAATTCTGAACTAGCAAATGATTAAAATTCAAAGGCTAGCTACCGTGCTAGATCACCACCCGAAGGCACCACTGACAACTGGTACTAACCGTCTGTCTTGAGGTGGATCTTTTTTTCTGGCTAATGCAACATTATTTAGCATAATTTAACATAATTGTCTATGGAGAATCCTTCAATGGTTCAGCTTTATTCATGCTCCGAGACGCCAAAGAATGGTGGTAATTGCGTCAGGAAATTTAGAAGCGCTGACATGTTTTGAGAAGGTCAGATGAACCTGAAGAACCTAAAGGAATCCCATGTTTGCTCCAACATCTCCACTACTTCTATACTGGATTTCTCATTAACTGTTTTTTTCTACCAAAAAGCCAAAACATGTTATTTCCTCCTTGTTTTTGTTGTGTCATCATGTTGATGATTGAGCATGTTTGTCATGTTCCACTACCACAGTGGTGGTTAACATGAAGCTCATATGTAAGTAGACGACTCAGAATTTGTAGTGTTTCAAAAGTATTGGAATGCAACTTTGCGCACCAGTGCTCAAAGCAAGGTCCATAAGACACGGATGAGTGAGATTGGTGTCCTAACCTCAACTCAATAGAACATCTTTGGGATGAATTAGAGCGGAGACTGAGAGCCAATCCTTTTCATCCCATATCAGTGCCTGACCTCACACCTCGCGCTTCTGGAGGGAATGGTCAAAAATTCCATAAACACACTCCTAAACCATGTGGAAAACCTTCCCAGAAGAGTTGAAGCTGTTATAGCTCAAAGGGCGGGACAACTCCATATTACATTCATATGCATGTAAAGGCAGACCGTCCCAGTTTTGGCCTGGTCTCTGCTCTAATTCATCCCAAAGGTGTTCTGTGGGGTTGAGGTCCAGGACTCTGTGCAGGCCAGTCAAGTTCCTCCACACCAAACCTCGCCCATCCATGTCTTTATGGACCTTGCTTTGTGCACTGGTGTGCAGTCATCGTTGGAACAGGAAGGGGTCATCTCCAAACTGTTCCCACAAAGTTGGGAGCATGAAATTGTCCAAAACTGTATTAGTATGTTGACGCATTAACAGTTCCTTTCACTGGAACTAAGGGCTGAGCCCAACCCCTGAAAAACAACATCCTGAATTCAATGATTTGGAGGGGTGTCCCAAAACTTTTGCCAATATAGTGTAGATCAAGATCCATGATAAGCAAGACAGATGTGAGAGAAGAACCTTCCAGAGACATGAGGAAGGCACCCTGAGAGGAACCAGACTTTGGGGACGTATCTTTGGAAAATGAGTGGATCTGAGGTGGCATGGTGGTGCAGCCTCCAGGGTCTCAGGTTCAGTCTTCCGGATCCAGGATAAGCATTTACTGAAAGATAGTGAGGAATTTTCTGACTAGGTGTATACCTTTAACGTGAACCCGAGTAGCCGAAATCTCACAAGCTGTACAAATACTTCCCTTCATCTGGCAGCTTCTTTCAATTTCGGATCCATCCCAGGTTTCTGTATGGCTTGGTGACTCTGAGCTGAGTAGGACATCATAAAATAGTCGGTATCCTTCACATGCTTTAGGAACGAGTCATGATTTTTCCCCTCAGTCTCCTTTCTTCAGAAAATGGGCTGTATGATTGGATAGAAAAACTCATCTGGGTTTGTGAGGTGCGGAGTGGTGGAAGGTCATGATCAGCCAGAAGCAATCTCGAACAGTGTGTCCAACACCATCGGCTGTAACAGAAGAGGTGCGACAGCTCATCTCAGAAATAACCAAAGTCATCAGGAGGCAGCAAGAGAAGCAGAAAGTAAGGCGGCGTATTAATCAGCCGACTGAAGGATCGTGTACTGGGTTTTTCACGTAAACAAGAAAGCTTTCTGATCCTGTGGATATGTTAATCACATATCGGAGGCTTCATTAATTACGGAGGCACCAATTCGTCAGAAGCAACAATTCGGATGTGACTTTTGGCAATATAGTGTATGAAATATTTCACTTTTATTTTCTACATCATATAAACGTGTAGCTTATTAATCACACATCTTTCCGTCACAGTGCTTCGAGCAAGATCGTAGGCGAGATAGTGGATTTTTAAACAAACTAAACTAAACAAACTACATATAGAATATTTAATATATTAAAGTTAAAATATTGATGCGAATGTACTGTAAGTAATAATTCAAGCGCTGCAACAAGCTACAGAGAAGATTGTAGAGACTGAGAAGGCAGATTAGATTTTGGGATGACGTCTGTGATGAAAACATGACGTCTCAGTTTTTTAGATCGGCAACATGGATGCTCCCTGTTTTTTGTGGTGCATCATGGGATTTTTTTAGGGAGAAACCGAAAGGATTTTGCGATTGAAAGAAAAAACCGAACTTAAAACGTCCGACTTTTTGATCAGAGCCCTGAGTAGTGGACTAAGGAGTAGATTGAGACACAGCCATCGTTTTTGATGATGAACAAAATCACTCTGATTTAACAAATGATGAAATATGCTGAAGAAAAAAGTGGTTTCTGTATGTATTTGCATAATCACACATAGTTAGCTCGTGGAAGGACTGCACATGTTTTACCATGATGCCCCTCTCGCACAAGATACGCCCAAGTATACAGTAAATCAGCCTTGATTCAGCTCGTGGTATCATCAACTGTAATTTCTGCATCTCATCAGATCACATGAGCACATGTCTATCTTCATATTACATCAAATCACAGCAAATTACCAAAATAGGAGCAGCTCTGTGGTCCAGCTCTATTCCTTTTCATGATGTGTAAATGTTCTGACACACAGCCCCCCAAAAAGCCTTAGAGGGTTTACCAAGCTGTCAGAAGAAAGCCCAACTTTTCCCTTGCATATTATTCCTCACTCTGGAAGCCAATTTGTAAGAAGATTTCCATTTCAGTGCGGAAAAAGAAGCAAATGTTCTGTTCGGAATCCATTAGCGGAAAAAAATGAGACCCTGACTAACAATGTAATAAGCTCCTTACTGGCGTAGCTTAGCTTATGCTATGAACGTTATGCATTAAACGTTTCACTAGAGTGAGAATAGACCAAATATGACCAATCTATGAAGTAAGGTAGCAAAGAACTGTTGTGCTGAGATAGGGAAAACAATCAATGGTGTGGTGGTGTGAAGGAGCGGAGTTACTGCTAGCACCCTATTGCTAATTATTTTCTAATAACAAAACAAACGTGTTTACATTTTTTCTTGCTATTTGCTAACCATTACAACTTTCCCCTGGCAGAAAATTACAAGTTACAAAGTACAGACATTGGGGACTTCTTTAATAAAATGTTTTAAAAACAAATCCTTACAAAACAACTTCACCCAAAGTCAAAAGAGGATTTAGACTTGCCTTTTTTTTATTGCTCGATTTCCTTCAAATGAAAATCTTCAGTCGTGAAATCAGACCCCTCCAGGATTTTACAATTTTACGAAATTCCGAAATAAAAACACAAAATACATTTCAAAATAAAATCATGAAATAAATTCCGAAATAAAATCACAGAAAGAAAATCAAGCAAACTCTGGAATATTCGAGGTTGTTTTTTTTTTTTTTTTAAAAAATTTTCCCCAGATTTGGGTTGAGATTTGTTGTGACATCATCACAACACACATTTAGCCACTGTTCGATTATCTGCTTTGAACATGAGTGCAGCTCTCATAGGAAATCTACATCATAGATGTGTCTTTACTGCTAGGGGTTTAGGAAAATACTTAAATTTTCACAAAAAAAACACACACACACACAAAAAATTAAAATGACATAAAACACACATTTTCTATCACAAATTAAACAAAAAAAAGCAAGCATTTTTCAATTCAACAAATTGGCACTGTTTCAAAGCAGCTTTAAAGAAAAAAAAAATCTGAATACAAATGTCAAAATTTCACAATAAATCTCTTATTAATAATAAAAAAATGTATATGTTTTAAAAAATATATATTGTTTTTAAAAAAAAAAAAAACAGATTACAGGAATAAGAAAAACAGACACAACTTCAATCTTTGTTTTTCTATTACCGCTTGGCCCCAGATATGACAAAGGTCTCAAATGAAACCAACTCTCATATGTTCACGTGATGTAAGTCATAATTTCAAGAACCTTTAAGCATTTTCTTAAGATGCAGATAATAGATCATTTTCCCTTTATGACTAACAGAAAGTATTAATGCAAATGTATTACTTGCCCTTCAGTGGTATTAATTTACACACAATCTCTGAATATCAGCCTGCAGAATCTGGCAAGATGTTTTAATTTGCAGACAGGATTTTATTAAAACACCAAAATGTGTCCAACAAACATAATAAAGACCATTTACTCAAACGTAGCGCACATCGATCGGCAGTGTAAACGCATTAAAGTGGCTAAAAATACACTTAGTGCCTTTGTTATTAAACTCATTTCCTTCCTTTGTCACCTCAGAGGTGTGCGTTTCCAGAAAAAGCTCATCTGTGTTCATGCACAGCATGTTAATTATCCTCTAAGCTTCATTAGCATTAGCTGAGGTTCTGACCCTTTGCTAGAAGAGATTTTTTTTGGACTGTTTTTCAACCCGAGGTTTTAAATATCTCATTACAGCATATACATTACAATGCTATTGTTGCTACTGTGCTGAGAATGGAGCAGGCTTAAAATTAGCATCTGAGTCATTTTTGTAGCTAGCATGTATCTCTGCTGATCTACCATAACGGTATTAGGTCCTGGTATCATTCTTCCTCATCTTCTTCTTCTGTAAACGCTCCTTGCATTTTACAGTTCCTTCTCTCACTGTCTAAACGCCGCTAGCTATCCGTTTGATCCGTTCTCACCTCACTGAAGAACTAAGGCAGAGTTATGAAGTCGGTGTGAACAGAGCGGGTTAAACGCTGACAGAACAGACAGCAGCTAGGTAATTAAAACCAAGAAGATAATGAGGAAAAAACAGACCCGTGTAGATTCGATGAAAATATGGAAGGGAGGTTGGGAATGAATTTGGAGTATAGCCTAGCTAACAAGCTAAAGTGTCAAGGCTGTCAGGT
Organism: Hemibagrus guttatus; assembly: GCA_033459395.1. Taxonomy (NCBI): domain Eukaryota; kingdom Metazoa; phylum Chordata; class Actinopteri; order Siluriformes; family Bagridae; genus Hemibagrus; species Hemibagrus guttatus. The sequence goes on along the minus strand of JAUCMX010000015.1, from coordinate 22,268,869 downwards.
TTCTGGAGGTAATAAGGTAAAAATAGGACTTGATTTGGAGAAGGGATACAAGGATATGTCGCACTCGGTTCAAGAAAAAAAAAAGAATCATGGGCAATAAAACCAGCATCCATGCCATCTCTCTTTCTTTCCATTTCCTTTGGATTAATTATGGAATATCAATATTATTGATGTTTCCCAATGTTACAGTGGAGAGGGGTGTTGCTTCATGGCTTCATTGCCTCATTCGATGGACTCTGACCACAAGATGTTCTCTTAATGTCCATCTGGGTTTCCTCCTGGCTCTCAAAAAGACTGAATTTGCTTGAAGATAAATTGCTTCTAGGTGTTAGTGTGTGAAAGGGTGCATGTGTGTGTGAGTGTGTGTTTGTGGTGCCAGGCAATGGATTGGTGTCTCAACACATTCCTAATCCACAGTGCTCCCAGGATAGACTACAGATACACTGCCCAAACCCTGGTGGGATTTCATCCATGGTGGGGCATCCATGGTGGGGCATCCATGGTGGAACATCCCTGTTGGAGCATCCATGCTGGAAGTCCATCCGATGTTCTTCTAGTGCTCATGTGAAATTCTTCTGAGGTCTCTGGGTTCTTCCTAGCTTGTGAGAACATGCCAGAAATTCTAAATTGCATCAGGTGTAAATGAGTGTATGAATCTTAAAGATCATGTCAACCCATCTAGTGTATATTTCTGATTCATATTCCTTAGCATTTCCAAGATTCTATGGGGTCCACCTCCTCCTTGACCTTGATGCTGTTGCAGGATGTAGGAATGATTTGATGATTTGGAATGAATTGATATTTCATTCCTGATTGTGTGACACTGCTATATTTGGGCTTAGATAAATATATAATACTTTATTTTACAAATGCGAAGGAAGTTATAATATTGTAAAAAATGTTTTTATTATTCAGTTGGTTTCAGTTAATATGTCTTTTAATCTTACTTTCATTCATGTATTTTCATATATTTTTATTTTTCAGTGGGATTATTTCTCTTTTTTTTTTTTTTTTATTTATTTATTTATTTATTTTCATTTTTGGGGCTCCAGGAGTAAGTACGTGCACAGAAGGACAACACATCCCACACATGGACTGTTTGGACTGTTTGACCAAGGCTTTTTGGTTAAGTGTTTATTTTTCTGATTTGATTTTAATATGTTTTTGAGAGGCATTGGTGGCTCAGTGGTAGGCTGCTCGCCTATCATGGGAAAGGGCCCGGGTTCGATTCCCAGCCAATGCCTCAACCCCAGCCCCTGGTTGCAGTCCCCGGTCCCAAGCCCGGAAAAATGGGAGGGTTGCGGCAGGAAGGGCATCCGGCGTAAAACCTGTGCCAAGTTGTTGTGCGGACCAGTTGGTACGCTGTGGCGACCCCGAACAGGGAGCAGCCAAAAACAACTTCTATATTCTCCATGTTTATCTGCTCATGTCTGTCCTTTAGTCAGCTTCTGTTCTATTCAATCATGCATTGTGAGTTTCCCGAACTTTTGAAGTAACTGTGGTTTATCAAAACTCTTAACCAGATTTTGTTATAGTGGAAGTGGGAATAATAAAATAGATGGATGGATACTTTTGGGAAATGGCAGGAAATTGGAACCTTGGGAAATGGGAGGAGTTGGAAAATCAACGCACACCTTCTGACCAATGAGCATTGTTAAATAAACAGTAACATAGTTTTGACCTTTGCATTTCACTACATCACAAATAAAGCACATCCCACGACTTCTTCTCTATCTGAATGTCCAACAGGTCGTAACTCCGCCTTCCTGCTTTAGCGTGGATTTAAGCATCAGGTCGGCAGTGTGTCACATGTTCGTGGAGCAGTTTCCTGGATCCGCTGGTGGGAACGCACGGTCCTGAGCACGACCTTTCCTTTTCAGTCCACCCTTTAATTATGCCAATGAGGCCTATTCATGTATCAGAGCGCCCACTCATGCGCCGACTTGTAATGGACTCCTACTGCTGCCTTCGTACCCTGCCAATTAGACCGAGGTTTAAAAAAGAGGGGATGTATCAGAGACAGGAAGCATGCTCGAATGTATTACAGGGGGGAAGAGGAAAAAAACAAGAAGATAGAGAGATCAGCATAAGTGAAGAATAAGGAGTTTTCAATTTGTCGGGTCTCACACTCTAACACACACACACACTAACACACACATAGACAAATGGAAGAAGCCTGGAAGAAGCAAATAAACCAACAACACCATGGATAATTAAGCACCTAAATGTTCTAAAGACAGAGCTGGAGAAAACCTGAGCTGACTGTAGGTTTGCTCGAAATCAAAAGAAAGATCTAGAATAAGGGGTTAGTGTGTAATATTTGTGATGTGTTTATTGATTCTGGTGCTAATGTGTTTCCTTTTGTTACTCACATCACAGCAGGGATTGTTACTGGAGGGATAACGAAAGGTCTTTTCATTCTCAGCATTTTCCAGCACTGGTTAACTTCACTGATTAACCCTTTTTACCAGAAATGGACTTACTGGACTTTCATATGATATATATATATATATATAACATGTCAGTGATTGTAACTAGCCTTTTAGTGTGAAAGTTAGTGTGTGTGTGTGTGTGTTTGGTCCAGTTTCTTCCCACTTGCCATACAGGATCCCATCCAGTATGTATTCCCGCCTCAACCCCATTGTTCCCTGGATAGAGGATAGAGTCCAGATCCACCTCCACACTGACCATCTGATGTAGCTGTGATGCAAAAACTGGACTAAATTTCCCAAAATGCAATGCAGATACATGACGCAGTTCCATGCCTGGCTAGTTAGCCACCGGACAGACTACAGGACTAAAGCGCCGCTGCATAGTTATCTTTACGTAGATATGAAGTGAAGGCTAAATCCCATCACAGCACTTGGAGTACATAGTTGAACGGCATTGTGGGTAATTTAGGAAAGTGAAACAAAAGCAACTTGTTGTCTATGAAAGAGGATTAAATATATAATCTTGTGAAAAAAAATGTACATCCTCTTCAGTTTGGGTCTAAATGGCAATCAATCTTAAAAATCTTATTACAGATAAGGTAAAAGTTGGGGTTATTCCTTACCTTGTTCCCTTACATTTTCCAGATGTGACGAATGCCTTCCTTTACAAATTTTCACGTTAAGAATTGAAATTTTGCAAGAAATTTGCATCGGAATCCAAAGCATTTTCGGTATACGAATGAACTGAACTGAATGCTGGATAATTTGGCCGTATGTCCCGGAGTCGTTCAAAACTTGTTTGCGTCAGTGGAAAGCCAAGCGAATTGTCACAATATCTTGATGATAAAAGTGACACAACTGCAAGTCCTAGCTCTTTGATTACACAGGAAGTGGGCAGGATTTGTTCAACTTAACCTGGCCCCTGGTTTAACATGATTGACTATGCAGTGTCAGTTGCCATGGTGATCAATCCAGCTGAAAATCTTCATGGTACAGATAACCAGAGTTTTCATTTGTTGTTGTTTGTTTTTATTGCCATTAATACGGTGCAATGTTTATCAGTAACCATAAAAATAAAAATAAATAAAAATATTTCAAGCTCGCTTTATTACTGTGTAATACCAGTGTAACAACTATGTAAGTACACATGAATACAACATTAGTGTAAGTGTTTGCTTGGATGATCTTCAGGTCTATCCCAAAAGTCCAGAGTGTGAAATTACCTCCAAGTCAAATGCTTAATAAATAACAATACAATACAAATTTTCACCTTAAGAACCCGCCTCCAGAACAATTAGCTTCCTATGCCGAGGTTCCACTGTATATCGGTGATCCAGCCAATAAAGTGGAGCTCAGTGTTAAAGAAAAACAATATATAGGATTCAGTATTCAGTATTAGTCAGGGATTTTATTCCAGTATGTTGCCACTGATCGATCCTGTCAGATGTGTTCGAGCTGGAAAAGGTTTGTGAAAGCTTCTGCGCTAAACGAGTCCGAGTCGGACAGCAGAGAGTAAAAACATGCGGAGAAGGAGGGAGCGAGGGAAGGAGGGAAGGGTGGGAGGGCAGGCGAGAGGGCGATTTGGGACTTAGCTGTCAGTCATCACTTCAGGAGGGTGCAGAAGCATCACTCTTGCTCTGTCCATCAGCAGAGAAATAGACAGAGGGAAAAGAGAGGCCTGGTCTATTTGTATGACGGATGAGCAGACATACCAGACGTGTTGGCCCCAGCTGCTGGCTCTAATGAAATGTGTCCCACTACAAGATTGAGCAAAGTGATTTAAACACCAGGCCAGTCGAGCTTCTCCTTCTCTCTCTCTCTCTCTCTCTCTCTCTCTCTCTCTCTCTCTCTCTCTCTCTCTCTCTCTCTCTCTCTTCTTAGCTCAGCCCAGAAATAATGCATTACCTTCATGCTCTACTCTGCAGAATATTTCCACGAGGCATAGAAAAATTATTTTCCTTATTTTTTTGACAGGTTGCCGGTCATTCAACTCTAGGGAAAAGAAAAAAAAAGAAACCATAATGCCATTGGCAGAATAAACAGCTGAATCCAAAGGTAAGTTTTTATTAAAAAAGCAGAACATGCGCTCATACAGAGCCATCAGATTTAACCTTGTAGCTCCCGACGATCTCGAAACAAATATCCGAACACATCAGGAACAAAGAAAGATTGGAAAAAGCACTCAGAGTGTCCTTCCTGCTACTCGGAGGTCAGAGGGCGCTGATGGCCTTGGAGAAGGAGAAAGGACCGTTCGGTTGATTGAAACAGAGGGAGAGAAAGAGTGAGAGACAAGGCCAGAGATCTTCACGATTCTACCTGGAAGATCTTAAATCATACTCTTTTACTTCTTTATTTCTTTTACTTTGGGTTTGTATGCTATGTGGGTGATTGTGTAATTACATCTCAGATGCAGGCTTTCCGGATGATTTTATCTCTTTTGGCGGAAGGAAATGAGCACGAGCTGCAAAGCATTCTCTCTTACACGAAAAAAACAAATCTTCAAATAGAAATAAAAAAAAAAATTGGATTGTTTTCCGGAGGAACCCCCAAAACCAGACCGAGGTAGATGAAGATGCTTCCTTCTGGGAAATTTGTACAGTTTTTTACAAGGTGTAAAGGAAGTCGTAATTACGATATCAGGTGTGTTCAGAGTCAGTTTTTACTGATTACCTTTACAAGAGAGAAAATAAACGAATCTGCTGTTAAAAACTTATTTCATGGACATTACACATTTTTAACTGCAGATAAAATTGGATATAAAATAAAAATTCAGTGTTATTTATTTATTTATTTTTAAAAATCTGAATTTCTGCTAAATTATTGTAAATACCTCAGGGTCCTACAAGATGGTTTTCTGTTTATCTGTGAATCTTTCCATTTTTTTGTATATTTCCCCTCTTTTCTTTTTTTCCCTCTGTCTATCACTTTCTCTAAATCTTTTTCTTTCCCTCTCACAATCTCTACCTTGTGCCTTTTATCCTCTATCTCTCATTTTTCTTTCCTTTCTATGCATTTTCTCTCTCTCTCTCTCTCTCTCTCTCTCTCTCCTCTCTCTCTCTCTCTCTCTCTCTCTCTCTCTCACTCTCTCAGTCTCCCGGGTGATATGGTTTAATTTACACTAGCTGAAGGAGAGTGAACCCCGAGCAGCACCACGCTGAGCTGCTGTTTACAAACCTCTCAGAGTTGCTCCTTGCCCTACCTTCCTTTCTGAATCCATTCTTCATTTTTCTTACTCCTTGACATCCAGCCAAACACCCACCCACCCCACACACACACACACACACACACACACACACACACACACACATAGACATCCCTCTCACATCTCCCCTTCCTCCTGTGTCCTGTGTTTCAGGTTGGGGGCGTGTCCATGTTTGTAATGTACTGTTATAACCACACCCCTTCTTTATGCAGATCAACATGCAGTCCTGAATCCTGTTAATCACTATACTCGAGTTAAAAGTGGGGAGAACCAGGAAACTCCACTGATACACTATATACCATGCCATGAAAAAATATTTTCTAAAAAGAGAACATTTATATCAGGGTTCCATTTTTGATGGAACGTCACCTAAGTAAAGCATCTCCTCACCATCATACCACCACCACCACCACCACCATGTTTGGCTGTTGGATGATGTTCTAAGACATGATCTGGAATGCTGTGTAATCTAGCAATATCCAAGTCTTCCAAAAAATCCCACTTTGGACTCATGGACTCATCTACAGAACATTCTTGTTTTTCCTTCAGTAAATTAAATCAAGCATTTAAATACTGGATTTTTATTTAGTTTATTTCGGTCATTTATGTCTTGTATTAAAGGGGAGCATGGTGGCTTGCACGTTTGCCTCACACCTCCAGGGTTGGGGGTTCGATTCACGCCTCCACCGTGTGTGTGGAGTTTGCATGTTCCCCCCGTGCCTCGGGGTTTCCTCCCCTGGTCCAAAGACATGCATTGTACATGCGTGAGTGAATGAGAGTGTGTGTGTGTGTGCCCTGTGATGGGTTGGCACTACGTCCAGGGTGTATCCTGCCTTGATGCCCGATGATGCCTGAGATAGACACAGGCTCCCCGTGACCCGAGAGTAGATCGGATAAGCGGTACACAATGAATGAATGAATGAATGTCTTGTATTAAATTTCAGACACTAGTGTGAGAAAATTGCTGATGAGAATTATTTATTTATTTATTTATTTATTTATTTATTTATTTATTTATTTATTCATTTATTTATTTATTTATTATTTACATTCATTTACATTTTTAAAAACATTTTCAAAACTACCTTTTTAAAGGTCCCCAGTCATTTATTTGAGCTTTTCCTCACCGCCATCACCTCTGACTTCCTGATTAGAAATAAATTTAAATTTCATCATTTATATCCTGAATTTTTATAGCTCCGTAAAGCCGCTTCGTGACGACGTCCGTTCTTAAAAGTGCTATACAAATAAAATTCGAATTAAATTGAAATTTTTATGTAATGCAGTCAAATTAAATTAAATCCACTTACCGATGATGACTCTGAAGAGTACACCAAATTACAGCGTGGATGGATTTATAGTTCCTGAGGAAAAACTATTGAAGCTAGGAATGACCAACGTCAGGGAAGTTCCTCAGTAGGTCTTAGTGAAGAAAATTCCTTTTTTCTGCGGATCTAAGAGAGGAGATTTACGGCTGGGTTACGTGATTCCTGTCAGCTCAAACCTGCTAGTTTACAAAAAGAAGGTTTTGTGTATTATGCAAATGATCTCAAAAGCTCAACAGAGCCCATTAACAATTAGCTAAACTTCGTTCTGTCCATTCCCTCTGACCATCATCATTTTCAAATTGACCTATTGTAGGTCTTTAAGTGACTGTTACTGGACCTGAACCTGTGGCAGTGGATGATACACACCTATTGAGACATATTTACACCTACACTCTCCTTCGTGTAGTGACATTCCTCTTTTGAGCACTATTTTTTTTTTCCTCTCACACTTTCATCTCTCAGTGTATGCATGGGAATAAAAAGGAAGCTTCTACTCCCCCAGCAATTGAATTAATAAATTACCACCCATGTTTGGCTTGGAGGAAGAAGAGAGAGACCAGAGCAGAGCGAGGCAGAGCAGAGCAAAGCGAGGCAGAGAACCAAGAGCCAGGAGACTAATTATCTAACAAAACTGTCTTCATGGAAATGAAACACGTCCAACAAATGATGTGCCTCCTCTGCTGTGATCTGAAGAAGATAAAAACGGATTATTGAAATTAAAGCTCTTCTTTAAAACGAGCTTCGATCGGGATAAGATTTCCGGACGCAGGAGTGATGCTGCTTGAGGACGTCTTTAGTAATTATGAGGAATTTGTACAAATCACAGAATTGGGTGTGTCTTAATGACGTCCTCGCTTGATCTCTAACTGAAAAAAAATGATGCGGCGGAGCTTTACTACTTTACCTGTCTAGCTAGCTCACCTCACCTCACCTCGTCTTGCCAGTTTCATTAGCATCAACATCTTGTACGTCATCAACTACCCAAGCCGATCGTCTGGTTTAACTGGCTGCCCTATAGCTGCAATGCCTTCTGGGAAACTGGGAGTCTGAGTCCGGCACTTGCCCGAACGTCTTCACTGTACAGGATTTCTTGTTAATATGTTAAAATGTTGAAGATGATGATGAGTGAGAAAAGGATGTTGCTGCTTTTTGTTAGGAGCTAAGAGCGAGATTTAGAACCTTATTTCATCAGCCATTCTAACTGTGCTAGCAATAAAACTCTCAGCAGCAACCGATACGAGCAAAAGAGATGCAACTGTAATTCCTAAATCTTTGATTGGACAGGAAGTGGGCGGGATTTGTTCAACTTAACCTGGCCCCTGGTTTAACATGATTGGCTATGCAGTGTCAGTTGCCATGGTGATCGATCCAGCTGAAAATCTTCATGGTAGAGATTACCAGTTTTAATTTGTTTGTTGTTTTATATTGCACTTAATGCAGTGCAATGTTTATCAGTAACAATAAAAATAAATACAAATATTTCAAGCTTGTTTTATTACTGTGTAATACCAGTGTAACAACTATGTTACTGCACATGAATAAACAATAGTCACAATGTAATCGTCTTCTTCTTTCGGCTTTTCCCTTCAGGGTCGCCACAGAGAATCATCTCTCTCCACCTATCCCTATCTTCTGCATCCTCAACACTTGCACCCACTAGCTTCATATCCTCATTAATTCCATCCATATACCTCCTCTTTGGCCTGCCTCTTTGCCTCCTGCCTGGCAGCTCCATGTCCAACATTCTCCTACCAAAATACTCACTCTCCCTCCTCTGAACATGTCCAAACCATCTTAATCTGGCCTCCCTAACTTTGTCCGATTGTGTTAGGGTTCGAAAAGACTGCCAAAAGACTGCCAAGTTACATTCAAGTCAAATGTTTAATAAATAACAAAAATTACACAATAATTCTAACAAACACTAGTATCTGTGTATGCCTGAATACACACTAACACACATTCTATTGTATTTTGTGGATTGTTAGTGTTTTAATGTGTATTTGAATGTATTTACACTCATGTAAGGACTACACACACACATACACCCCCCCCCACCACACACACACTTTTACACAATTCCCATAATGTTAAAATGAACTGTTTTCACATTAGTAGCTTGTGATGCGGCATTCAGGGTGACGTTAGCACACACCGACGTGACAAATAGAGCTGGAACAAATCGATACACAGCTATGCATATACATGGAGTGATTCATAGAGAGAGAGAGAGAGCGAGAGAGCGAGAGAGCGAGAGAGAGAAAGAGGAAGGGAATAATATAGGTCTCTGTGGTTTTCCGACTATCGCCATGGTAATCCGGAAAAGAGCCGATCGGCTTCTGCAGACAAAATCGATAATCAAAAGAAATACACAAAGAACTGCTTATTTCCCCAGGCTCTGATTATTTAGCTGCTTAAGATTGGCTAATGGATTTGACTCGTTCTGCAGCCGACACGCATTATTCCACAGTTATTGACAACTTGTGTGAAAACGAGGAATATATCAATATATTTTTAATGAGGTCAAAAGGGTCAAAAGTTTGTTTCCTGTGATGATTCATTTGATGTTAATGGATGTTCTACATGCACCATCTATTGTGCATCGTAAGCTCTTGACAGAAGCAACCAGCTATTTTTTGAGGGTTAAAATATCCTCATTGTGTCATCAATGGATCCTCAGGCACTAAAACATCAATGATAGATCACTGTAATTTCTGATAAATTCATTTTTCTCCCTTATATAAAGTGTTTTCTGTGCCAAACGGACAAAGAGTCGATTTTGGTCCGATCTAACCACTTCATATGATCTCAGTTACGGTTCCAATGGCATTTGGTGAAATTCAGGAGCTCAAGTTTGTTACTTTTTTCCTCAGAAAGAGCTTTGGTTATGGAAACGCTGATTTTGAAGTTTCTTCTGCTTTCTTTTTGCCTCGTCTTTCCCTCCATCACCGTCGTCCACTCTGGCGGTCATTAATCATTGTTTGCCATACCAGACATCTATACTCTTAATACAGCACTTAATTTAGCTCAGCTCTCCAATCTTCCTCTTCTCTCCTCCTTCTCATCTGTTCCTCTCTTCCTTTACTGTGCTGTCCATCTCGCTTCACCACCTAATAGCACTAAAAAGTCTCTCTCGATCAGTCTTCGTCTTCCAACTGTCTCCATGTCTCTCTCTCTGCCCACCCGTTGCTATCCCCCGTCTTCTTTTCCCGTAAGTGAGGAATTAATCAGGCTGAAATCGTGACTAGACTAAATGGATGGTGCATACGAAATCCTCACGAAATCCTCACTAAATCTGTCATGCCAATAAATAAATAAATAAATAAATAAATAAATAAATAAATAAAGATGAAATAAGATAAAATAAGATGAAATAAAAACAAACAGTTGTATTTTTGGTTTGTTTTTTGAGTGTCTGTATTACAGACACTTTATATTGCCTTTAATCCAGTGCAATATTTATCAGTAAAAAAAAAAAAATCAAGCTCTCTTTATTACAGTACCAGTGTAACAACTATGTAGCTACACATGAATAAACAGTAGTTACAGTGTAATAAACATTAAAATAACACCAATTCAACTCATGTAACTCATTCCAATTTAAGAAATTGGTAGCTTTCCATGCCAGGTGATGTCCCTATAGCACAGCGCTGTTAAATGCTCGGTTTTGATTGGTCAGAAAATGTTAATGACTTTCCTAGAACAGCATCTCTGGTTTTAATACGTTGTGGTTTCTATAGTAACACTTACACGGGACCACGGTGTGGGCCTCCGAGGATGGCGTGTGTTCTGGTAGACGGCTTTAGAGGAGTTCAGCGCAGTATGTTGGCAGATTCGAGTGTTGACGTGGGCTCACACAAGGCCAGGACTCGTTTGTTACGTGGGTGCTTCATCATCCTTGTGATATTGTTCAGAAAAC